>QLOD02000038.1:14583742-14618909 GCA_003260245.2 Sideroxylon spinosum | reverse complement strand
AGAATTTGATCTAAAACGTAGATTACCAAATTACAATTCCAAAAATTTTCAAAATTTTTATGTTTCGTTTTCTGTGAATCTGAATTAATTAAATTGTGGGACTAATGAGTGATTAATAAATAAAAAAGGAATATTGATTAATTTAAAATTTAATTTAATTTGGTCATGACCTCTCCTCTTCATTATAAACAATCAATTCATAAATAATTTTTTATTTTTTATTTTCAAACATGTTAAATGTTATCATTCAATTATTCAAGTGTTGGCCCCCTGAATTTACTAATTTTTCCTTCTAATCATTTTACTTTTTTTGAACTTTGTTTTTGACTAGCACTTTATTTTAGGAGCATCCATTGATGTTACAAGTTGTTTACAGAATCTTAAGCATAAGATGAGGAAAAGCAAGGCAAAAAGGCACATCTTTTTATTTCAAATTTTGCCTTTGACTTGCGCATACAATTACAAAAGAAACAAGCACAAATATATATACCCATATATATATAATGATACAAATATTCCATCGATTTCTCCATATCTCTCTGAAGGTGACGTTCGGGTTTCAAAAATTAACAAAGTCTAGTCATTGCCTCATCTAAAAAGTGGTTTGAACCAAATACTTCTCCCAAATTAGTGTAAAATATATGAGAAGTACCAAATTTGTTAAAAGAGGAAGCACCAACAATTCTTTCCTCCCCCTCCTCCTTTTAGTTTTTTTTTTTTCTTTTTCTTTTTTTTATTGGGAGGTTCGATTTTAGATTTGAAAAACTACTAGATGATTTTTTTTTTATTTTTTTTGGTATTTTGGATTCAGGTATTATATTTCATATACATTAATATGCTTTTATTTAGTCTTAATCCTTGTAATAATTGGTAATAATCATGATTATTTTGTTATAATTTTATTTTGTGCAATGATTAACAAATAAAAAGCCGTTAAATTACCAAATTAAAAGTAATGACATTCAAACTTAAAAACTTATACCAAATTATTGTTGTGTATCACGATTCAAATGGTATGACATTCACATTAGGTTATGAGTTGCGGAATTTTAAAAATTCACATATAAAATAAAGATCTAAGCTACATATACTCTCTAAATAATGTGAACAGAATACATGAACTGTAGTAGGGTTGTGAATTATAGAATATTAAAAAGTCACATATAAAATAAAGATTTAAGCTACATATACTCCCGAGATAATATGGACAGAATATATGAATTGTTGTAGATCACATAAATTTAGGCATATTCATGTTATGTGCTTCTTATTTAAAGTAATTTTACTAACCCATAATTCTAATTATGATAGCCGATCTTTTTTATTTTTAGTTAATTTTCATGCACCTAGTTAACGTTTGATTATTTTTTTTTCAAACATAAAAAATTTTAAGTGTTGAACAAAAACATAATATCAATAATACAATAGAATTGATTTGCGAAAGGTTCGAATTAGTTAGAAGCAGATTTTTCTGGTAGAAAGGTTTAGGAAGCATAGGCATAGTTTTTCCTCAGTAGCGAACTCATGAAAATTTCTTTCTGCGCTGTGGGGAAGTTCAACCAATTGTAGACTAATGGTGAGAGCGATTAAGATTCTACTACACTCTTTTTTGAATGATGCATTTGATATGATATGATTTTGTTTTATGAGAATTCTTATCAATTTTTACATTTAAAATAAAAATAAAATTTTATGAGTTGAATTTGATTTGATTTCATAATTTAAATTTTATGATTTTTATATTATTAGAAATCTAATCCAAAATAATAAAATTTGATGAGAATTTATTTATTTTTCTTAAACTACTTAAGCAAGTGGAAAATTTATTCTCATATATTATATTTATCCTATTTTATATTTTCTATTAATATGATCAAATTTAATATTATTTAAAAATCAAATCAATTAATTCTTAAATTCAAAATGTGTTTCAAACATAAAATTTTGTCTACCAAACTAAATCAAATCAACTCTTTATTGCCAGAAATGAATAATTCTACACGAAGTAATAAATGTCTAATCATCTAATTAGTGACACTTATAAAAGGACTAATGAGATGCACTAGTTGGTGGAATAACTGCAAGGGGTTTTTGGAGGCCGGTCATTATTTATGTACTATTAAGAATTTAAGTCATATCAAAAAAACTTATTTGTGAATAAGTCACACTTGAAGTAAAAAGACAAAAAAGGATACAACCGTTTAATCCGAATATAACGCCCGTGTATCTAAAAAAAGAAACCTTTCGCCTTCTTTCCAAATGCGAAAAAAACGATTCTGAACAACCGCAACTTTCCATCTCTGTCTTCTTTCCATAAGCGAGAAACCAATTCTGCTATAAAACTCCACCAAAAAATCGCGAATCTCGGATTTCCATCAAAAAAATCATATCTCCGCAATATAACAGGTACTGATTTTTTGTTACCGGTACTGTGTACTGGTATCGTCTAGAGTTTTCGATAGTGCATTTATGTATGTGATACTGTCGTCAATAACTGATTCTGTTTACGGTTTACGATTAGCTTTCAATCGCGAGAGTTTGTTGTTATGTTTTTGTTTATGGTTTATCAAAGTGATATTGTAAACCATATATCTGGCATGTGGTACTGCCGAAATGGCATATGGTACTATAAAAAATGGTATGTGGTACTGTCAAAAATGGTATGTGGTACTGTCGAAATTTCATCTGGTACTGTCGAAATTGCACGTGGTACCGTCGAAATTTCATCTGGTACTGTCAAAATTACATCTGGTACTGTAGAAATTGCATGTGGTATTGTCAAAAATTGTATGTGGTACTGTGAAAATAGTATGTGGTACTGTTGAAATTACATGTGATACTGTTGAAATTTCATCTGGTACTGTCATACAAAATGTTAGCATGCATGTAGAACGTTCTCCTTATAACTGGTACTATCTTCCATAAACAATATATATAACTCTAACAAATCATATTAATTTTTAGGAATTGAAGACACACTGCATCAAGGATGGTGAACGTACAGTATCGTTCCAACCTAATATCAATCATTAATGAAGTTGAAACCACCAACCTAACAAAAGCTCACCATATTTATCTTAAACAAACTCCATTTTGGAATCTCATCTTCAGTACCTTAAGTTACAAGATGAACAAAGATTATTCGAAGAAAGCGATGTAGATGTTCAAACAATCATAAAAACATTTGATCCAGATTCCAAATCTTTCAACTTAGGTGCACATCAAATTCGTATCAGAGAAGAAGAGATACGAACAATGTTTGGAATAGAAGATGATAAACAATTCGTCGACATTAGAAAAAACCATCAGAACAAAAACTGAGTTTGTCTCACGAAGATTCCATGGATTACCATGACTTAAAAAACAGAACATATCCGATGCTCTGCGACAAGCTACTGAGGAGCAAACAAAAATTGGAAGACAAAATGTCGCACGGCTTCTCACATTGTTTTATTTGGCAACGTTGTTTGTCCCCACCAAGGGACATTCATTATCATGGTCCTATGTCACGTTCATCGAGGATTTGGATCAGATGAAACAATACAATTGGAGTGAACATATATTGGACTTCTTAGAAAATAGTTTGTGCTCAACTTCCAGAGGCACAGGTGTTGCAGGCTGCATTATGATGTTACCAGTAACCTTTTTATATCAAATTATATATTTTATTTTGGTATTGTCTTATGAAATTCATTCAACTAATGCACCATAACAAATTCCATGTGGTACTGTCGAAATTGAATGCATTACTGTCGAAATGGCATGTGGTACTGTCGAAATTGCACGTGGTACTGTCGAAATTGCACGTGGTACTGTCGAAATTACATGTGGTACTGTCGAAATTGTGCCTGGTACTGTCAATATTATACGTGGTACTGTCAACCATATGTCTGATATTGTCAATATTATGTGTAGTACTGTCAAAAATAGTATGTGGTACTGTCTTATGAAATTCATTCAACTAATGCATCACAACAAATTGCATATGGTACTATGGAAATTTTATGTGGTACTGTCGAAATGGCATATGGTACTATTAATATTATGTCTGGTACTGTCTTATTAAATTCATTCAACTAATGAACCATAACAAATTACGCAGTACTGGATCTGCGAGCACACCACCCTAGTCCAACAAGCACAAAAGACTGGGATACTTAGATGCATTGTGTGGGATCTAAAGACATTGTCCAATACATTGAAAAATACAAAACTCAACAAGTTGAAGCAAGATCAGATACTATTTCTGATTAAATAAAGCATACAACATTGAATAATATATTCATTCGCATACTAATGAATTCTGTAATTTATAAACAAAATATCAGGTAATATGTCACGAAGAAAAAGAACCTAAAACAAAGGAAGAAAGTAACAAAGAATCAGAAGAAAAAGAACCTGAAATGCTGAGTGACGACGATTTGCTCATTTCTGACGTTCTTCACAAGTTGAAGTCAAACATACAACCTCCTGAACACGATCAATCTGGTACTGTTCCCTCATTATTTGTCGACGAATCATCATCATAGGGTGACCCAACTGGAAGGGCTAAAGAGGATGTTGGAACAATAATACCAGTTTAGCAACGAACTGACCCCGTGACCTCAGTTTTGAAAAGTTTGGAACCACGAACACATACACGAGCTTGAGCAACAACTCAGGGAAAAAGAGAATAGGATTGCTTCATTGGAATAACAAATCAGGGAAAAGGATGACCATATTACACAACTATTCCTTTAAAATGAAGATTTCAACTTCCAAAACTCAAAACTGAAGTCAGAACTTGACAGCGTCAATGCAATAGTTGAATTACTTAGAGCTGACATTGAAGAAGCTAGCATCCATGAAATAATAGAACAAGCCAAAGGCTCATCAGATACCAAAGAACAAGTGTCAATGTACAAGAGGCTAAAGGGGAAAACACGCAAAAAGAAAAGAGATTCCCAGTACACATACAGTGGCAAGAAAAAGGTTGCAAAAAAACAAAAGACAGCCACTCTAGTAGTTGACACCAAATATCAAGAATCTGACGTCGTAGACGTTGATCTTCTACAACTGCCTAAAGCTGAATCACGTTGCCCAAAGGACCTTCGACTAAGCAGATCATTTTAACTTTTGAAGAAAACACAGATCTTTCAAAGTTAGAAAAAAACCGAATTCGAGAACTCATTGATAATCAAGGCTAAGCGTAAGATTTTAACTCTATTTTTTAATTTTACTTGTCCAGTATATTAATTGTCCATATATGTGATACTGTCAACTATATACCTGATACTGTCAAATGTACCGGTACTTTTAGGAGAGACAGTTCCGGTACTATTAACAATTAGTCAACTCATCTTATTTCTATTTTTTTTTCTAATCTTATTTACGTCTCATTGTATACACACAACACAGTGCAACTGTTTTTGCTATACCAAATCAACCGTAATTTATGATTACCATTGAAGATATCTACAGCCTCACAATTTATGATTACTGTATCAGTACTGTTTATTACAACTGGTAATGTTTTCACAATTTGATTGTTAGTTGTCACATTGTATCAGAAAGAGTATGTGGAGTCCAAGCTTAAAGATCAATATCTAAACGATCCAATCACAAAGAACATCCAACACACTAGCACAGAATTCGAACACACAATGGTTTCAGCATCAAATTGTCCACAACAAGGATCTGGAATGTAAGCACATCCTCTTGTCTTCATGCATATTGTCAAACACCTTTAACTAAATTCTTACAACTGACAAAATCTTGAATGTAGTGTTGACTGCGGCATATTTGAATGCTACATAATGCAATGCTTGTCAACTGATGAGCCAATTGATACGACGCTGTCAGAAGAAGCAATACAAGCTTATCGAGCAAAGATGATATCACAATTTCTTTCCATTAGTCATGTACAAACATAATGATTGTAATGAACATAGTATAAGTAAACAGTTTGTTTACATTGTGTTGATTCTTTGTAACAACATACTTGTATATTCAACTTTTTTTTTTTATAGTAGTCATGATCACATTATTACTTAATGGTGCTATTTTTACAAGAGCGTTCACTTTATGCATGACAGTACCACGTATAAGGTTAACATTATCAACCTTGTACTGTCAACCGCATATGTGGTACTGTCAGCCATGTATGTGTGGTATCGTGATTATATGAATATGTGGTACTCTCAACCAGGTAAGTTTTACAGGATTATTAACTGTATACCTAACAGTATCACATATAATTTTGACGGTACCAACATGCTTCTGTCAACATTACACGTGGTACTGTAAAAAATTACATGTGGTACTATCAAACATTATACATGGTACTATCAAAATTGTAACTGGTACTGTCAACGATATATATGGTAATCATACTAATGAATCAACATGAAAAAACAAAAAATAGCTGAAAAATAACATTCACACGAATCGATTGAAACATACTCATTATTAATTCAAAAACGGTACCATACCAAAAAAAAATTTAACACCATTTTGCATTGAAAAATTCTGGGTAAAAATAATAAAAAATAAAAATCAACTCAACGGCTCTTCGCAAGTCTTCTTGTTATGAGAGCCAAGGTGACCACAACGAATTCTTTGCACAAGCTCACCTGTTGATCTAATCCTACGCTTCTTTGGCCTTCCAGCAGATCTCCTTGTCAATGGAGGAAACATCAAACAACTATCAGAATCTTCATACTCTTGTATTTTAGCTGTCAGTATTAGAACAATCACCCCTTCGTATGACAATCTGTACTTATCCATATGAAAGTAATCATTAATAAATTCACTTAAAGGTCTACTAATCCTCCCTATAAGAGCGAATGCATGAGAGCAAGGAAAACCATAAATTTACCAATCATAACAAGAACATGTTCTGTTCACCAAATCAACAGTTGTCGTTGGATTAGAAAATACTTCATAAACAATATCCAAAAACATCTTAACACTCCATGTTCTACCAGTATCAACAAGCAAAACATACTTCTCTTCCATCCTTGGACATAGCACACCATTCCACTTTGCAGCTTCGCCCTTTCTGATGGCAAACCATTCCATTAATTTAACCCTTATATTGTCCACCATATGTGCCACTGGCAGACTTCTTACTTCAAGAATCCATGAGTTAAAAGATTCAACGGCGGTTAAATACATCTCACCATACCTTCTACCAGATGAATACGCATTAGTCCAATTTTGCACAGACAATCCAATTAAAAAATTATCAACAATTGCACCCCCTTTCGTCTTCAACACATCTAACTTTTCCCTAAAAGCTACAACTGTGGGAGCATAGGCACACTGACAAAACAAGTTCACAATGTATTCACAGGACACATTAGATACCTTACCAAATTGTTCTTCAAATGTTATAGACAGAAAAAGTGATGAGATGTGGGAAACTTGATTGGCAAAGATTCCATCAATCCAGGGTTTCGATCAGAAACAAATGTAAAAGCTTCAGAGGGATCCAATATCTCACGCAAATAACCAAGGAACCAAGACCAATTATCAAAATGTTCTGAATCAACAACGGCAAATGCCAATGGAAATAACCCTGCATATGAACATTAAAAAATATGAACAACTAAATATGTTTTTATCAAAAACATGTTTTTAAAAATATATTTTTTATCAAAAAACAGTACCATATGAATCACATATTCACAACACAAGTACAAAATTCACCTCGTTAAAACACATATGGTGACAACATCATGGTGTGATATTATTTTGTAAATAATATGAACCATACGTCTGGTACTGTCACCATATATGTGGTACTGTCATTATTATATGCGGTACTGTCAACCATATACCTAGTACTATCAACCATTTGCATGTTTTATCGAGAGCATTCAATTTATTCGTAACAATACCACATACAAGTTTAAAGTATCAATCTGGTACTGTCAACTAGATATGTGGTACTGTCAATAGTATATGGTACTGCCAATAACATACGTCCTACTATCTGGATACATAACAGTACCACATATCACTTTCACATTATCAATCTGGTACTGTTGTATTAAAATTACCAATACATTTTGGACAGTACCATTCATAATTTTAACAGTACCATATACAATTTTGACAGTACCAAACATAATTTTGATAGTACCATATTGAATTTTGACAGTACCATATGCAAATTCGATAGTACCCCATATAATTTTGACAGCATCATATACAATTCTAAAGAATAAGTTAACTAGTCATACAATAGCATCGTAAATTTGGGAACAGTACCATACAATTATTAGCATATTTCCCAGTAGTTGCCAACAAAACACCCTTAAAACGTGACTTCGAGAACGTACCATTGATAAAAACGATAGGCCTGCAATATCTGAGTCCACGTATACTCGCCCCAAATGATACAAACAACCATCTAAATCGGCTTGTACCCTCATCCACATCCAACACAATATGAATGCCTGGGTTAAGATCCATTGCAGCCTTCACATACAGTCTTAAATGATTAAACGAATCATCATAGTCACCATAAATCATGGCTTTAACCTTCTCTACAGCACTCCAAGCTTTATCATAGCTAAGTTGCATACCGTAGTTATTTTAAGAAAATATAATACTGTCCACCGGTGACATTGAAGGTTTTGATGATAGCTGCTCAATAATCAACTTATCCAAAAGTTTCTTGCTCATCCTTTTACACCTATCCCTAATAATTGTCAGACCACATTTATGAACATTGTAGAATTTTCTTATGTAAAATTTACCATTAACTGTTGACAACGACGCAATAATTGACCAATTACAGTTTTTCGCGAACTTCTTGGCACACACAACTTCAACTCTGTTCTTATTATTCCTCTCATACATGAACTCAAAGCCAACCTCTGAAGCATATCGACAAATTGCATCCCGAAACCCATCAACACCTCTAGAGAATTCTTGTCCCTCCCTCAATATTAACGATGACCAATTAGAATACAACAATGGTCTATCCCTACTGCTCGAACATAAACTACGATTCACATTAACATCGCAAGAATCATCATATAAATGCACACCATTGCCGGCACTGCAAATAGTACCGCTTGAAAAAATATGTGACACAGTACCGGTACTGTTAGACAATACCGGTACTGTGGCTAACTGTGTTCCAACTGCCATCAAATATATCAATCGATACATAACACAACCCAGCCATACGAGCCAACATCATCATATTTTTAAAATCAACCTCATTTCTCAGAAAACATGAAGGATATTCATGGATTGAGTAACTAAATTCACATTTTTCACATTCAAACTACAACAAATCTCCCACACCTTCAACGCAAAATCTGAAAACAACATTTCATAATCAATATTTACCACAAACGTCTCCAAACCATACTTACACATCAACAATAGATTGAAAGACATGACTACCAGAATTGTTTACAGGATAAAATCGACTAATGCGTGATACAGATTTGTAGATATACCAGTGTATGTATAGGTTAGATGTGAGAGGTGAGAGAGACAGTGGGATCAACGTGATACTCCTCCAGTCCTCCTTCGAACGTGCAGTAAAACCTATCTTCTTCCAATCTTCATGAATAAAACTGTGTATTAATTTAGATATACCAGTGTATGTATAGGTGAGACGTGAGAGGTGAGAGAGATAATGGGATCAACGTGATTCCTATAAAAATGGTAACTCAGCTGTCTTCTATAAATGAATTATAGAAACAAGGGTATTATTGGTATATTAGAAAATCATTTAAAACATAGGACCCACTAAAATGTGTGACTTAATCACAAATTTTTCTACACAATTATGACTTAAAAGCAATCAATTTTTTTTTGTGGCATGACTTAGATTCTTGCAAGTCTATAAAGTGTGACTTGGGCACAATTTTCCCTAACTCCGAAATGAGAGCCCAAAATCACCTGACAATCCAACCCTTGCTAGAATTGATCAAGTGTGTTTTGGTAAAATAATTTACGGTTTATTTTAAAAGAAATTCACTTTTTTGGTTTTTGATAAAAAATTTTCCAAAAATTATTCCTTATCTTTTATTTTACCAAATACTTTAAAATGATAAAATATATTATGCCAAATAAATAGAGTTTTAATGTAAAATATTTTTTAAGAATATGAGTCAAATAATTTTATAAAAATAATTTATGTTAAAATAAATGAACCCTTATTGTAGTCAAAACCGTTAACAAGTTTAGAACAAAAAAAGTCATGGCCTTGTTTGTTACAGGCTTTCTGCTTTAGCTATTAAAAACAAAATGTCAAACGTTAAAATGGTTAACTAGATGCATGAAAGATATTGATATCATTTTTATTAATCAAACGTTTGATTATAAATATAGGATTAAGTAATGTTTGTTCACGTCATTTCATTCAATGATTAATATTAATTTTATATTTTTAATTTCCCACTCAATTCTTTTTTTAGTGAACTCCATTACTATCTATCTCACAAAACGACTCGGAAATTTTAAATTTTACCATATTTCAATGGTAGAGATCATATACACATCAAAACTGTCAACTTAATATCTGCTCAATTATGATTTCGACGAAATTGAACCTTACGAATTAGAGTACTATAATTTATATTTTCTTTTACGGCGTTTATAAAAAATTAATTAGAGAGAGAGCCAAAACAAATGTTGTAACCAGTAGAGTCTAAAGTTTTAGAAAAAAAAAAAAGATTAAGACCATGGATCATCATAATTGAACTTTTTGTCCAAAGTTTAAAGGACATAAAAAATTTAATACTAATTTTATTCGGAGCGCAGTGGACACGGATTGCTAGTTAATTTATATAATAAAATAGGATGGTTTTTTAAAATGTCCCTCTCACAAACTAAAATCCAATAGCTAAGAATTATATATTCTTTCATTCAATGATTAAGATCATTTTTATATTGCTAACTTCCGGCTTAATTTTTATTTTAGTGGTTCCCGCTACCATCTATCTCACAAAATTGTTTGTGCATTTTAAATTTTTTCATATTTTAAGGGTGGAAATCATATGCAAATCAAAACTGTCAATTTAGATTTCGTCCAATATAGTTTTTAGGAAGTTGAACTACCATAATTTGTGTTTTCTTTTATGGTACTTATCAACAATTAATTGGACAGAAAGAGATCAAAACAGAAATAGTAGATATCAGGGCCTAAAATTTTGGGAACAAAAATCTAAACCCATGGATACTTATGGTTTTTTCGATTTGAACTTTTTGTCTAAAGTTCTAACTATATAAGAAATTTAATATTAATTTTGTTTAAAAATGGGTTATTGCTAGTATAAATATATATAACTTTCATGTAATTCACACATGAGTGGCGATAATGCCAGATTAAATATTGTTAATGATAAAACCAATTTAATGTTCTTTTTAATTATTAATAATATTAATCTCATCTCCTATTTTATAGAATTTAGATTCTCATCATAATCCCCGTTTTTTTTAACCTCGTTTTTTTTTCTTTAAAAAAAACTAATCTTTCTCTCTTCAAAACCCACTAAACTATCTTTTTCTCTCTTCGAAATACATCTTTTCGCCCTTCAAAAACCAGTTGAATGATAAATCTCTTATTTTAAACATAAGAATAATTATTAATATGTCATTGAATTATAAAAAACACTACTTATTTGTAATATGTTATGTAATATATTTGAAGATTTCTTACGATAATGATTTTTTTTAAATTAATGAATTTAAATATAATTGTATAAAAGAAAATTTTACAATATTAGAAATGTAGAATCATGTTTGATTATTATTATAATTTAAAACAAATATTATTAAAATAGTTTTTATTAAAAAAATTATTACGATTATATTGTTTGCATTCATTTTTTTTAATTATTTAAGGAATGTTATCTTTGTATACATTTTTTATATAAGTATTAAAATTTTGGGATTTAGTTTGTTGCAAAAGTATTAAAAATGAAGTTTAATTTATTTTTCAAAGTCCAAAACATGTATTAATAAAAAATAAACAACATAATATTTTCCCTAGAGAGAGTCGTGACTGATTACGCTTAAAAAGTGTAATCATCTAACCTAAAACCTGTTGTTAGCATAATAACTTTCGTAGCATTTTGCATTTTTTTTGTTAAATTTCACTTTCTTACAGTGAATTGTTATTGTAGGAATCAACAAGGTTAAAGTGTTGAAAACTGTTAAAATGGAGCAAAGAAAAAAGAAAGAAAGAGGAAAGCAACTATGGAACAATCTGAGAAAAAGAATAGAAGAATTTTGTTTTTAGTTTTGCCGTCTAGACGAGAATTTGTTGTCTGGACACTAATTTCCGATAGTTTTTTTGTTTTATCTTAGAAAAATTTTGAATCTTAAAAGTTTAGATTTTTATTCTAGCTGTCCATACGTCAATCTGCCATCTAGACGCCACAATCTAGACGGCATTTGTATTTTTTTCTTTTATTTTTAGGGTTTACTGTCTATATATACCTCTCTTGCATAGATTTAGAGGTAGCCTTTTCTTAATCATTCTCTCATAGTTCTAAGGTATAGTTTTTATTTTATTGAATGTCGTTTTAATACTTTTTTACGTTAGATTCAAGTATTATTCATCAGATATTCTAAAGAATTGAATAAAGTTTCAAGATTTTCTTAATGCAGTTCTGTCACGCGCTGGGTTTTAACAAAAAAGCTAGAATATAATAACTAGATTGTTTACATGAGTTCTTCCCTAGCCTAGCTATTAGAAAAATATTACATATATGCCAAGCTCTATTCTAATTGTTAATCGTCCTCCTGGATTGGCCATTAGCCTCTATCATCCTCAATTTTTGCTATCAGACAGCCTCTCTATATAAAACCAATCAAACGGGGTGAACTGCTAAGCCCAGTAGGAAAAATATTTAACAATACCAACAAGTATTTCCATATAAAGACAGATATTAAATTCTCAAAATAATTATGATTAACATTACGAATTAAATAAAGAAACTGTACAATGCTCATGCAAAGTTACTCCATTCCCACCCTTATGACACTTTGTCACCCTTATAAACCCTCGACATATTTTTCGTGTAAAAGTACATGAAATTATCATAATATTAACAATAACCCATTTTCTACTCTTATATCCCCCTGCCACCTTTATATCATAACTCTGTTGCCTTAGCCTGACGGTTTAAGTTCTCAAATTAAAATTAACAGTATTACCCACACAACTATCGATAAATTTCAAAATATTAGAGAGTAATTCTTCAAACCCCGTAAAGTCTAATCCCGTCATTTTACATTCTCTCGTAACATCAAAATAGTCATGCAATGAAATTTTAGAGTATCTGATGGCATGAATTCTTAACATATAATCAACATTAATACTCACACTATTTCAACAAATTTTAAATACCTGAGGGCAACTTCTATTATCCTTTTTTACAAAATACTAAGTTTTACCATTCTCAAGTCAACTAATGAAGGTTCGGCTCGCCTGTCTTTGAGAAAGGCTCTTAATTGCAAGAATAAATCCCCTACTTGCACGAGTCCGATGATCTTTCTTGCTGACTTTTCTCCTGATCCGAGTTAAATTCTGTGTAAACAAGCTATAAGTAGTTAAAATATATTCATATACTTTTGTCTAATTATTTTTAATTGTTACATTTAGTTTAGGAGGTTAATATAAGGAATTCACTTCCTTAACTAATTAATTATCAGTAATTACTAATATTATTATTACTATTATTATTAGTATTATTATTTATCTTAATAAAAGCGATCCTTATCTATTCAAATTTTAGATTAAATATCTTTTACTTGGTGACTAAATATTTATAGGTATAAAATAAATATTGGATGAGCATAATAATTAAATCAAATTAAATTAAGAATTTTTTTCTCTGAAAAAATCAAACTATAGAGGTAGTTGTTGCTGATTATCCCCCAGATCTAAATTTTTACCCCCAAACGAAACATGCACATCAAATATTAAACCATCTAAATTAATTACTAATATAAGTCTAGTGAATAAAATACTATTGTTACAATTTTAATTTAGTTATTTTTTTTTTGTTTGGAATCAATAGAGTAAAAGAACTTACCTTAGTAAGGTTTAGCCAAATTGTTTTCTTCAATCTTTCCTTGTCTCTTTTTTTTTTCGTAACCCCTTCTGTTGCTATATATATATGAATATATATGTTGGATGTGTTTTGTTTCTTAGCCGAATACTTTGTATATATACAGGCATCCTCCGCCGTCCTTAGTGATTCCATGATTACCATTACATATATATATATATTTTTCTTTCCATCATGGCTGTCCACATTGCCTAGTGCATTTATGGAATGCACAGCCAGACTCATCACATTTATTAGTCTCTACTCATTGATGGCCCAAGTGTTATATTAATTACCACTATCACTGCTTACTCACCTAGCCACGTGCCATTCCAAGAAAATAAGTTTATCCTTTAAGTAGCCATTCCAAGGAATTAATTTTATCATTTAAGTAATTGCTACTAAAGTAATTACTCCACTAACTAATTAATTTTAAAAACAAAATCATATATTATTTCAACTAAACTAATTAACTCCATTAGTTAATTAATTTAAAAATCAAATATTATTACAAAAAAATATAAAGTAATACCACATTATCACAATTAAAATTTTTGGGCTTAAAATAAAATAAAATTAATAGTAAAGGAAGTTTGGATGTCACAAGGTCGTTCCTTTTACGGTGTTCTTTTTTCTTGATTGTTTTTGTTTGGTTATGATGATGGTAGGCTAGATTCTCCTTCTTGACTTAACCCATGAATGATGGGTATGTTTTCATTTGACAATTGAATGCCATGCAAATCTTACATGTAAGGTTAAACTTATGTGTTAGGGTTTCTATTTTCTGAATCTATTTGTTTCTTTTCAAAAGCTATCGAAAGCATATAATATCGATCATATTTTCTCAAAAACCCTGATGCTATTATATAATTAAAATAGTTACATATTTTTGAAATCAGATAAATTAAGATTGGACGAAAGATGAATAATAGATTACACTTCCAGTTTTCTTTTGCTAAACGTGAATTTAAAACTGTACTTTAGAGATATTATTTTAACGATAAAATCTTTAGGTTTATTTTCCCTAACCTGAAACTTAAAATGAGATAAAACTAGCATTCAATTTGATAATAAATAACCTATCTAGATTTGTAAGTTGAATCAAGATACCTTAATCATTATTTGTTAAGCTTTATTCATATTACTTGCTTTAACTTAACGTGTTCTCTTTATCAACTTTAATTAGATTTCATTTAGAATAGTTATTTTTGGTTTAGTAATTAAAGTGTTTGATTTGATTGATGTTTGATAACTTCTAAAATTATCATCAAAAACCCCATCACTTGAACCAACTTTACTTTTTTGTACCCAGAAACATAGAATTCGTTAACTTGGGACTCGTTTAATACAATTATCAGTTTTCAGGTTTTGTGTTTAGTTTATACGTCCAGTTTTCAGTTTTTGTGTTTACTTTCTAATTTTTAGTTTTATTTTCATAGGGAAAAAAACATTGAAAACACGTTAGGTAACAATAGTTGTTAATTTATAATTATAGTTTCTAATTAATTAAATTCAATAAAAGTAATCATTATAGCTATATAAAGTACTAAAAACTAGTTTAATCCAATAAAAATAAAATATATAAAATATAATTTACTTTAACTATTTTTTTTAAAATAATCTAATTAAATATATTGCATGTTAATAAATTTAATTAACTTAAACTAAATTGATATAATTAATTAGTTATATTAATTAAATTTAATTATTTTAATTTTGATATTTTTTAAAATAATTTAATTTAATAAAATAAAACATATTCAATAAAACTAAATTATATTATTTTTTATTATTTTAAATTAACTAAATTAATTAATTTAATTTAAATTAATTAAAATTTAATAATTTAATTATATTTTTATTAAAAATTATTTAATTCAATAAAATAAGAAAATATAATTTAATATATTATTTATTAAAAATAATTTAATAAAATATTTTTATATTAATTTAACTAATTTAATTCAATTATAATTAATATAATTTAGTTAATTAATATATTTAATATATTAGATTAAGTGTTGATAAAATTAATTATTCATTAAATTATATTTAATATGTTTTCTATAAATAAAAATGCTATGTTAATAATTTAATATATTAAAATATTTTTCTTAAAATAACTGAACTCTTAAAAGTAAAATATTATTTGTTAAAAATAATTTAATCAAATATATGTATATTAATTTAATAAATTAAATTCAATTATAATTAATATAATTTTGTTAATTAATATCTTTATATAGAATGTAATATATAAAATAATAATTGATAAAGTTAAGTATTAATTAAATTAAATTTGATATATTTTTATATAAATAAATTTTTATACTGTTAATTTAATATATTAATTAAATATTTTTATGTTAAACAATAATATGTTTGGCAGTGACTGGATATGAGGGGAAGGTAATGGTGGCACTCGGAGGTCGTGGCCGGATGTTGGTGGCGATTAGCGGATGATGGTGATTGATGGTTATAACTGATTGTGTTCATATAAGAAAATGAAATTTAAGAAAATACATTTTCTATGTTTTTATAATTTTTGAAAATTTTGAAAATAGTTTTATTTTTTTGAAAAATGAAAAATTGAAAATAAATTTGGCAAATGAGTTTTCATATTCAGTTTTCAAAAAAATGAAAACAAAAAGAGAAAATTGAATACAAAACGGTTGCCAAAGGGGCACTTAGAAAACTTAGATTTAAAAGCCTAACATCCCCAAGGATACGATTCTGGTTTCACTAACTAAAACTATATTGCACCTTCTTGCACTTGGGAGATATTTTAGCTGTATTGTTTTAAAGCAATCAATGATGGTATGATCTGAAGACGATATTATTTTTTTTTTATGAAAATTTTTCATAAAATTCTTAAATGTATATATATATTATTAGATAAAAATGAGTTAAAGACGTTGTTTTAAAAGAAAAAGAAATAGTGGGTTTTAGTGAGATATTTATGTGAGAGAAATGTGTGTTTTCAAAGAGAGAGAAAGATATATAAACCCTGAGGGTTAGCTCAATTGAAAATACCTTGAATTTGTTTCGCATAGATCACTAGTTTAAGTCTTTTTAGGGTCACTGAAAGTCTTACCTGATCATTAATTTTAGGGATCCATGAATTAGTGAAAGTGCTCCACAAGTAGGTCCACACCCCTATGAATAAATGAAAACAAGAGAGATTAATTTTGGAAAAGAATATATAATATATTCTAAGGAGAAAGAAATAGATGGAGACGAATAAATAAGGATGAAAGAAATTGGTTATAGAGAGAGAATCTAACTTCTAAAAAGTAAGTGAGGTGGTAATTTTATCAATCTATACAACAACAAAGATCATGGATTTGAATTTTATATATTTTTTATTATTGGATTTATACAATGGTCAAATAATTTCTTTCTCTCTTCACTTTAGTTATCTTTTTTCGGTCACTTCATATTAAAACATAATCTCTTACTCTTCCCATATATGTTTTGACCCCGAGAGATTTACTCCCCAGGCTAAACCCCCAGGAGAGTGAATCTCTTTTGATTTGTGCCACACACACCGGCTCCTTAAGAACTGAATTCGGTTCGTGTAGCCAAGGAGGCCCTTCCTGTCAACCTTACTGCACTTTACGCCGGGGGGCTAGCCCCAAGAGTTATTAGGGAGAGGATTTGAACTTGGGAGCTTAGGATGATAACTCATAGATGTTTTGAATAACTTTTTATGTACAAAAGTTTTTGAATTAATATTTTTAAAATGTGATAATATTTATAATAAATAATAAAATTTTAGACTTTTATTAAGCACTGTTCAAATGTTTAAGTCTATTTTGATTATTGGTTTTTTATAGATTATTTTTATAGTTTTTCATATAGGTTTGTTTTATAAATATAATTTTCCTCATTTGCATGCTAAATTTTATATATATGCCTTTAGGCATGGGGAATTACTAATAATATAAAGAAAACATTAAATGATATTTGATATGATAATTTCTACTATATCATTATTAACGCTTTTTCAGATAATGCAACATAATCATACTTTTTATTATAATTTTCATTGGAATTTGTAACGTAATTAGGGTTTTTTGTAATTTTCATTTGATTTTTGTCACCATTAATGAGTTAAATTGCACTGACTTCCATCCCTCTATAGAAAACATGAAGATACTCGTTCCTCCATGGGATGAATAGTGTAAGTTTTTATCTCTGGTCTTTTACAATTTTCGATGATGTAAAAGGAAAATTTCTACAAAAACTCTCACTCTTCATAGTTTCTCACTGGCAATTAGGGGTAGTATTACGAAATTGACATTCAGTAACTAAGGAAATTACAAGAACTCCATGGTATTGATATGATCGCCTTTGGCAAAACTCGATGGATTACGAATGTACTCACAAATGGGTAGTGATCATCTCCAGGTGTCAGAGGATCTTAGGGCCACAGAAAGATGACCTTCACAAAACGCGAGTACTCTTTATTTGTTTACTAATACTAGAGAACTCTTCTCACATCAGATGACATATGTTATACTGTCTACGTAGAAGCTCATTGAGTACATTCTTCTCTCTCTCTCTTCTCACACGCTTATGCTTCTTTATTTCTCAACCTAATTTGATCATCTTCAACTATCTCTAGCTTTCTTCCTCCTATTAAAGCTTTACTACTTCAAAGGGTTTTCTCTTAAAGCCGATGAGGCTCGGCCTTGTGCGCTTCTCACCAAAGAATCGATGTCACAAGACTCATTTTCCTCTTAGATTTAGAGGGTTTTTTTTTTCCAATTTCTTTTTTTTTTGTTTTTTTAATTCCTTGCAATCTCAACGCTCTCTGTTTGGTTTATGTGAGTTTTTTTTTTCTTTTTCCATGAATCTTTCTCAAGCCTTAGGCAATTTCTACATTATCCCTGTATGTTTTGTCTAGTTCCAATTAAATGAAAGAAATGTAAATAGATTGGTAACTTTTGTGTTTTAGGTGATATAAATTAGAAAGATTGAGATTGCCTCTTCTTGTTTTTATATGTTTTCTTGAAGAGTATCGCTATTAATTTTTTGTTGGTTTTCTTAGTTTGATGTTGTTTTCGAGTTCAAAGATTTTCAGATTGCAACTGATAAATGTAATTTTTTTCTACAGATAGTTATAAGGAAATAAAGAAATGAAAATACATAAATAATTAAACCCAAATAATATCCATTGCAAACTTCCTAGTTGCTTATGAATAAAGTTTTGCTTTGGCTCATTGGGAGTCTTGTTTTGGTGTTAACAATTTGGATAATCAAAGTCAAGCTTAAACCTGGTGCTTGATATCTTGAAATACTAAATGATAAACCAGGCCAAGCCTAACGATGCAAAGCTTAGGTGGATGAGGGCCATGAACTACTATTTTATTATTGTACTTTGCTTAAGCAATTTACCTATTTAAAAAACTTAAATTTATGGGTGTTATGGTGGAAGTTTTTGAAACTATAAAGAATATATTTTAGACAAAAGCTTATGAACAAATTTTTTCTTTAGCTTATTGGGGGTCTTGTTTGGGCGTTAACAATTTGGGTAATCAAAGTTAAGCTTAAACATGGTGCTCGATATCTTGAAATACTAAATGCTAAGCCAGGCGAAGCCTAATGATGCAAAACTTAGGTTGATTAGGGTCATGAATTATCGTTTTGGTACTACACTATCCTTAAGCAATTTACCTATTTAAAAGACTCAAATTTATGGGTGTTATGGTGAAAGTTTTTGGAACAATAAAAAATATATATTTTAGACAAAATTGGAAAATGATATATACTAAAAATATGGAGTGTTAAAGCCAGAACTTGAAGTGAAATTGAGAAACCAAGAACATTGAATCACTTAGATGTTAACAATAACTCCGATTCATTTTACTTTGTTTTTATTTTTTTTTTTTTGGTGTTGGTCTATCTTTTCCTTTTGGTATGTTCCATAATAAGTGTCCATTTAATAGTTAGTACGCAAGCCTATTTACCTAATGATTGAGATAAGTTGCATGGTTTACCATTCTTTTTTTTTTTTTCCAATCGTATTTTTTTGAAACACAGCGTAGGTTGGGGAAAACAAATAATAAAAGAAATTGAAGGAGAACTGCACTTTTGGCTCTTAGCCATCATTTATAAAAAGCTGTTCCCTTCGCCTTTCAGTTAAGATATTTGGTGGGAAACGAATAAGAGAGCCTTTAAGGGACTAGAGCAGCCAATGTAAATGTTCAAGAGGGATTTTCTTAAGAACTTATATTTTTGATCTGTTTAGTTTGTCTCTGAGTAGTATTGTAAAGAACTTTTGGATAGAGGTTTGTTTGAGTGGTGCTTAGTTTTTGTTAGTGCCAATAGTCTTCAGCTTGGACACTCCTTACTTTTATTTTAAAAAAAAAAACTGAAAGAAGAGAAGGAAAATTACTTTCTTTTTACTTAAATTAGTGGGTAAATTATGGGACCTCCGATGAACATTTGGTCAAGTTCGGGCAGAGCTCAAGTCACTTCAGTATTATGTTGAGACTACTTACTTTACAAATGTTATAACACTAAATTGTAACCATAGGTGCAAGTATGGATATTAACATAATATTTACATAATATACTTTTGTTTCCCTACCATAAGCGTGTAAAATTTTCAACAATGGTTTAAACAACATTTTTATGAATTAATAATGTTGAGGTTCTAGATCTGGAAGAATTATTAAGAGCGGGTAACTAAACTAATTTTTAATATTTTACAAGTTTAACGAAAGGTAACTAAGTTATATTACATTAAAATTTTTCCCCTAATCTCCAAAAAGTATTCTTGTTTTTTTTTAAATAAAAATGTATTCCATATAAAGAGATATAAGCATATGGAGTTTATTATGTTTAGTAGCTAATTCCAATTTTAGAAATTCATATTGAAACATGGATGATTTCTCTTCCCTTTTCTTTTGCTATGTCAATCTTATTTATCTAAAAAAAAATACCAAATATACATTCTACCTTTGTTAATCTATATATGTAATTTTTAACTCTCTAATAAAGTTATAGATTTTTTGTTTATGTGAACTTAATTCTTAATCAATCAATAGAACTCTTTGTTATATATATATTTTTAATGTAATCAAACTTATTTCTTAACTAATCAATGAAGCTCTTTTAGTATAATAGCGTTTTATTATATTTTTTAATGTCTTACATTTATTGGATTTTAAAGCTTCTCTACCGCTTACTTTTTTTTTTATCCTAATACTCTCCATGTCTTATATATTAAGTTAACAACTTGAACTATATCAAAATGCTTATTCCTTAACTCTCTTATATGTTCATAGAATCCCTTGTTATATGCCTATTTTGGTGTTCTATAATTATTTTTTGATCTATTTCATTGACAACTAATTCATTTATTTATTTGATTGCTTCATTTTATCCCCTAATTGTTGCATGAAAATATGCTTACCATTCTTTCCATTTCTCTTATAGTTTCAAGTACATTGCATCTATGTTATATTAGAGCATTCAACTTATCTATGTTATGCATTGTTGGTTTTTTTTTTCTTTTCTTTAGGTTGATGTACTTTAGTGGTGATGCTATTTTTCACATTGTTTGGAATATCGACCTTTGATTATCAAGTTTGCCAATATTGTCTTTTGTTCATTTCTTTGCTCTTGTATGGTGATTTTTTTTTTTTTTTGGCCAATTGTTTTATGTAGTTTAAGAATTGCTTTTTTAACATTGATTGGCTAAACAATTTAGTCTTTTAGTACTATACTTTGGCTATTTCAAATTTTTATAGACTTCACTATTCATTTATCCTTTTTCTTATTTAAACTTTACTGTCTTCTCATAACTTAAATTTATAGTTAACCAAATGCATATTTTCTTTTAATTAGTGTTTTTCATTAATTTAATGCTATTTGTTACATTCTTTGTTTACTTTATTGGCTTATGAGATTTGCTATAAGGTTTTTTTGTTGTCAGTTACATGTAATCATTAATGAGTCAATAGATGAGGAAGAGAATTTTAAGTGCGGATGATAGCAAGTCTTCAAAGTTTATTTCAAATTGTAAGTATAAGGATTATACTTTTAATTCGCTCCTACATTTTCGTTTGACTATATTACAAATATAAGGGTGTGTTTGCTAATTTCATCATGGTATACTACTCGAAATTACATCTAATAGATGATTCTTTTTTGACGTCACCATATTTCCAATCAGAACAATAGCAACAAAGGTTTCAGCAAAATAAGAGACACCGAAACTTTATGCAGTAAGAACTCATACTTCACTTTCATAGGTAGAAAGTTTGCCTGGTATCAAGTTCTCTTTTACATTGTACTCCATAAAATCCACCGAATTGTAGTTCTATGCACATAATAACACGTCGTTTATTAGATTATCTCAATTAATGCCTTTCTCCCCCATGTTTGAGAGTAAATATGAGATTGAAAATTAGTTAACATTATCTACAATTTGAAACCATGGGGGAGAGAATTCATCTATGATTTCTACTATATAAAACTCTTAAAAACAGCATCATTTGATACGTATTACCTTACATCCTTTGGTAGGTATTATCTATTGCTTTGTCCTCCCATGTTATATTTACATTATATTTTCTCTTAGAACATTATATATATTTTAAAGGTGCATGTGCATTTCCTATATGTACTAGACATTACATTATAGTACATTAATCTATAACATCATTATGGACATATATTTGTAAACCTAATCATCCATAACAGTTATTCTACATTATTAGCATAACTTCTTCTTCCTTTACTTCAAAATGTAAAAAATCCAATTTCTGTCCATGGATATAATTAACCCATACAAAGGTGATATCGCTTATTTTGATACTTTACAATTTGGTCAGCTTCTTTGCGCATGATTTTCCATCAAAAGACTCTTACTTTTTACTTCATTTCCTATAAATATTTTACTACATACGCCCGCTTTTGTTCAGCAAATTTAATCTACATTTTCATTACATTAAGTTCACCATCGTTATTTATTATCTTCTATTTAGCTCAAAACAATTATCTATCTTTTCCTTCCCATTTTTACATGCCATGTGTTAGTTATTGGGAAACATTTGAGGTCAGCTTTGCATTTTTCTATAGCGGCATCTTTTATGAATTCTGGTAATGTTAAGAAAAAAATCAAGTATACTGTAAAGACCCGTATTTTTTTTATATACTTAATTTATTATTATATTAAAATTTAGATTTTTATTCTTGTTTTTATTTTAATTTAAATTTCTGTTTTGGGCGCATACATATGTATTTTATACACGTGTTGGGGTTCTACTGGTTGAGAGAAAGGTGGATTCCTATTGGCTAATCTGGGTGGCCAGGATTAATGATAGCGGGGGAGGCTTACGGGGAAAGTTTTATATTTAAAATCCCTACCCCTTTAGCCTTCAGACTCTTTTTCACAACTTTTTGGCCTAAAGAGAGAAATAAAGAGCAGAGCCGTCGTGAAACCCTTTGTGAGGCCGTGTGAGGAATAAGAAGGAGAGGAAATTCTACCGTGAATTTTGAAGGGCGTTCCTGTGTAGTTCAGTACAATCTCATCTGTGATTTTTTTATAAAGATCAACTCGAGTTAGTAGAAAACACTTTACGCACCGTTCATCTACGTGTGTAACGAGGTAGGTAAGATAGCGTATAAGTTATTTTTCTTTGTTTCTTGTAAAGATTTTGTTGGTATGAATGTGTATTTAAATTTGAGGACATGAGGCATATTTTGAATAGTTTATTTTCTTTTGATGAAATTTCTAGGTTTTTATAAAAATTGGAAGAAATGATTATGTGGCTTGAATATATATTTTGAAATAAAATCGTAAGACATGCCAGATTTATATATGTGTAGGTGTAGTAATGAATGGATGAAATCAAGGAAATCTATGTTTTGCAATTTTTTATGAAAAATGGTGTTCTTTGATTTTAAACAAAATTTGATGTGAAATATATATATATATTTGATATTCAAGATTTTCGTTTATTTCTCTAAAAAAAAAGGGGAGGGAAGCTTCAAGCTGCCATCCCCCAAGCTGCAGGGTATTCTGTCCGAGGGCCAAAGCTTCGGGCTGCCTGCTCCCAAGTTACGAGGTCCACTATTTTTCTTAAAACTTGAGATTTGAAGTACTTTTTGTCTCAAAATAGTATAGATTAATCTATATAATTGTGGCGAAATATGAGGATTGTTTTGGATTCTTAGTTCCAATAAATCTTATGCCTTTTAAACACATGATAATATGAGATTATGTGGGTTTGCTTATTTGTTTTAACGTAAGCATTTATAGGCAACATGAAACTTAGGCCCTGAATACTTTATGTTTTAGAAAACTTATAAGTAAAATGGATGAACATATGGAACCTGGTTAGGGTGAAACTTGTATATGATATGCTATAAAGGATTATGAATTGGATATTGATTTTGATATTGGGGTCGTTAAGTGTACTAGAAATAGTGGGTTCTAGAGCCCAAGGGTTGAAAACCCCTAGACCTGCGCACGATGGTTGGGCATAACCAGTAGGCTAGAAACCTACAAATGTAATATATGACTGTACCAGCATATACTTAGCCTTTAAGGCAGGATTTGATAGACTGGACTATGGAACCAGGGCTATCGATAGACTAGTATAGAGGGACCAGAGCTATCCGGTAATAGATTGGCACTGAAGGATTAGGGCTATCGTACACTTGGTAGTTCGGGACCATTTGTACCCCACAACCAATGGCTGGGGACTTGATTTTGATAGACTGGGACTTTGAGACCAGGGCTATCTTATTTGGGTTTAGTTCTGCGGTCACAGACTAACCTTACAGAGTACCTGACCCATATTATGGTGTTGGAATATGTTATGATGATAGATGATGATTAGCATGAAACTAAAGTTTCATGGTTAAGTTGTTGACGCGATAAAATGATTAATGGATGTGATAAGGTGATTTTAAATATGATGAGGTGTTTACATGATTTTGATAATGTCTTGTTGGACTTGCATGAATTAAGAAAATATACTTATATGCTTTATACTAAGCACATGTGGTTTAGTGCTCACCCACCACAATTGATCTTGCAGGGGCAGATGCTCGTGATGGAACCATGAAATAGAGTAGCAGATTTTTGCTTTATTTCTATTTATATTTAACGTATTTTGGATTTAGATTTGATTTGTGGCATTATGTAATGTAGCCTTTTCATGGCAGATAATAGATTTTGGAGTATTTCATTGATGAAATACCAATATTAAATTGCTTCCGCACTTATTGATTTAGATGAATGTTTGTTTTGTGGAGTTTTGGTGGGTTAAGTCTCAACATTCCCAGGTTGTGGATTTCGGGGCGTGACATATACACATTCAATATTACGTGATGTCCCAATTAATATCGTCAGTTCTATCAAAACAGTAGTCTTGCAAGTGGTGCGGTGTAAAAATAAAATTTATCTTGAGCCAACTGGCTTCGGTTGCATGACTGGATAGATTTGCCTTTGGAATTTTGATTGTCCACAAAAGTATAGAATGCTTTTCACGGCTAATTTTGAAGAAGCAATGGAATTTCTATTGTTTAAACATACAACAGTTCTTTGGTTCTTACATCATTTGACATGAAGTATGATAAGGATCTTTGTCGAACAAATCAGGGAATTTATACAGTTAGGATATAAGGTTAAGTTTACCACTATATTAATGAACCTAGCACTACCGTAAGCAAACTTTCTTATTTGTAGCTATACTCTTATGATACTGAACATGAGGTTACAAATATTATGAAATTGTTTGAAAACAAAGAGCTAGCATTGTTGATAAACTAATGAAGGTATTGCATCTGATTCCGCATTCAGTGTTCATTAAAAGCCTCAGTAGTGTCGATATTGCAGAGTCTCATTCACTAATCATTAGATGTCATGCTGGTTTAGATCAACGAGTCTATAACATTCCTTCAACATCACAAATTGCTGTAATTTGGTCTGAAATCCTAATGAAAACAACATTTCAGCACGAGATATTATTATTCAATTGAAATCTGGTTAGTGTGAGAGGGTGAATTTTTTTTTAGGTTGCTATGATCCTCTACAGTATCCATTATTATTTCCTTATGGTGAGACTGGATGGCATTATGGCATAAAAAAGGTCCCAAAAAATACATATCAAGTTTCTTGCCTATGGCAATTTATTATTTTTCCTTCTCACATGAATACAGCTTCGATTTGCTTGAACAAGAAAAAAAAAAGATATCAAACTATGATACGATATTGACATTTTTGAGTTTTAGTTTTTGTGTGGTTTCTTATTGAACATTTCTTTTATGTCCTCATTTTATCAGCGATGCAAGACATAGACTCATCAACAAACCTTGTCGTGAATATTGTTGTTATAAGCTTCAAATAAGGCTTAATGATAAGTTTATTTTAATGAGGTTGGGTCGTTTGCTCCAGCAATTCTATGTTGATATGTATGTCAAAATTGAAACTTCTAGACTCCAATTCTTCCGAAACAATCAGAATCGAATTCGGGCTAATCTATACCAGGGTATCATATATAGTGTTTGCATAGGTGAGGACTAGGGTTTCTGAAGTTGGCCATCGAATCATACTCTCCCCATCATTCATAGGTGGACCTAGAGCTCTTTGTAAACGTTACATTGATGTAATGGAATTAGTATAGCATTTTGAGAAACATGATTTATTTCTAACAATGACGTGCAATCCATCAAGGGCTAAAATTAAAATAGAACTGAGACCCAACGAAGAGGCCTAAAATAGGCTAGATTTGATAGCTCGCGTTTTTAGAGCTAAGACGGAAGAATTTATTGATGATGTTACAAACAAACAACTTTTTTGGAAAATTTTTTTCATTTATATATATGATAAAGTTTCAAAAGAGATGACTACCTCTTATAAACTTACTAGTTGTCTTAGAGAGCAAACAAAAATTATTATTCCCTGAGAGTTATGAGCTCCCTGATGAAAGAAAAAATCCTTATCTATTTTCCATGGCATTAAACATATAATGCAAGGGCCATGCGATGAATTGAACCCTAAAATGTCTGTATGAAAACAGGGTATAGTAAAAATCATTATCCAAAATGTTTTGAACCAGAAACTCAGTATTCTGAAGATTCATACCCTATCAACAGGTTTTGAAGTAATGGAAGAGCAGTTAGGGTTTGAGGACAAAGTTTAGATAACCATTGGGTTGTTTCATATAAACTGCTTTTGTTAGCAAAGTACAACTATCACATAGTGTAGAAGTCTGCTTAACATAAAGGCTATTAAGTATTTGTATAAATATATATATATATAAAGGTCACAATAAAGTTGCATATTATATTGCTGAGAATCACAGTGAGGTTGTTCAAATAGATGAAATCAAGAAATTTCAATCAACTCATTGGATGTCTCTTCCTGAGGCCGTTTGGAGAATTTATGCATTTGCTTTAAATGAAATTTACCGATCAGTTATTCAGCTTCAAGTTCACATCCTTTATAGAGTGTTATCAGGAAAACCAGGGAGTTTTTTCGTAGATGGGTCAGGACCTACAGGCAAAACTTTCTTATACAAATCCTTTTTTGCTGTAGTTAGGTCAAAGGGCTTTGTGGCCTTAACAACTGCATCCTCTGGAGTTGTTGCTTCAGTTTTGCCAACAGGTCGTATAGCTCACTCTCGTTTCAAAATACGTATAGATGTGGATACCTACAAATGCTGCAGCATAGGTAAACAAAATGGGCTTGCGGAACTATTGCAAATGTCTAAGCTAACAATTTGGATTGAAGCACCTGTGGTTAAGTAACAAAACATAGAGCCTTAAATGATACGTTGTAGAATCTCATTAACACATAAGTGCTCTTTGGTGGAAAAGTTAGAGTGTTTGGTGGTGGTTTTAGACAAATTCCTCCAGTTATTCCAAAGAAATAAAGTTTGATTTCTTTGATGCAAGCGTTGTTAGCTCTACTATTTGGAAATCTCTTGAAATAAGCTTACTCAAAATATCCATGCCATAATTAATCCTGTTTTCAGTGACTTTTTGCTTAGAATTAGCAATGGAAAAGAACCTGTTTAAGATGGCAATAATGTAAAACTCCCTACATCTATTTTGATTCCATATCCAAACTTAAAAGATAAAGTAACCCTATCGCAAAAATTAATTCACCACATCTTTCCAAATATGGAAGAGTACTCAAAGAATGCTATGTCAATGATCAATTCTATTATGCCAGCTCCAAAGAATGATTGCGTTGAAGAAATGAACATGTCACTAATAAACATAATCTAGGCACTGTAAGAGAATATACAAGCATCGATAAAAACTATAGACCCCCTGGACCAAGGTCAATATGAGGATTCCTGAACTCTCCCTCCCCAAGTGGTCTCACACATTATAAATTGTATTTGAAAAAGAATTATCCAATCATTCTCTTAAGAAACATTGCTCCCCCACAAGGTCTTTGTAATGGAACTCAATTGGTGTGCCATAATTTTGATGATCACATTATATGTGCTGAAATAACTGTTGGTGCTCATAGAGGAAACTTTGTGTTCATTCCTCGGATTCCATTACAACCCTCTAACCATGAAAATTACCTAGTCCACTTTACAATAACACAATTCCCAATAAAATTGTGTTTTATAATGACAATAAACATGGCTCAAGGTCAAACTCTAAATAGGCTTGGTGTCTACTTGTAGCAACCAATCTTTTCACATAGCCAATTGTATGTTGCTCTCTCCCGAGCAACTAGTGCATCAGCAGTGGAAGTATTGATTAAACCACCTGATAGCATAAATGAAGATGCTAATTGGATAAAAAATGTTGTCCATCAAGAGCTCTTAGCATTAGCACAATGTTGACTATTGACTTTTTGTTGCATTTTTGTTCGTTTTGTCCATCTTTTGCTAAAGTTTTTGTAATTAGCAATCGTACTTCTATGTAATTTGTCACAACATATGTCTTATTTATGTGCCTATCAAATTTCTATATTGTCACTTCTCTAAATAATTGTTGGGTGCTATGATGAATGCTAATTTGACACCAATAGCTAATATAGCAAGTTCAACAAGGAATTGGAAAGCTCAAGTTCATGTTTTGGAGAAATGGCAATCTCGAAAAACACATTCTAGCCCACTGAGATACCAAAAGTTCATTCTTGGTGATGCCCAAGTTATCCATAACATACTATGTTTGATAATATAATTCAATAAACTTTACTTGTTATTTAGATTCTATTATTTGCCCTTGTTTAATTGCTTGTTATCTCTATTGCTATTATAAATTAATGAATAATTTATTTTCCGTATTCAAAAATCTTGCTTACTCTCATCATCTTTTAATACTTCTATGTTTATTTATGATATTCTTGCGTTTTACATTTTCTACGTATTTTACGATTGCTCAGTTCAATTCAATTTTTTCATTTCTTATAATTATTGTTATTGTAATGATTTTTTCTTTGACCAATGCTTTATTTTTTGTATTTATTTATTAAATGTGTTGCTGATGCCAACTGTGAATAACATTGCATCACGGTAATGAATTTCACATTTACTTCTCCTTACTTCTCTTCCAATTATTATTTTCTTTTGCTTAAATGTATTTCTAGGGTGCTCAAGTACAAGCCACTATTTTCAAGCACAGACCGAAAAGTTTGAAGATATCCTCCAAATCTTGAAGAGTTATTATATCTTCAACACATCTTTTAAGTTTTTTAAAAAAAAAATCACATTATACGCCATCCTTGGTAATGAATCATAAATGCAAACACACTGATACAACTACTTGAGAATGATCCCAAAGATCCAAATTTATCATCTACAACTTTTTTTCACTTCAGTGATTTCCGCAATCATGTCAATCTCTAGTCACAGATTGGTATTTTTTGTAGTTTTTTTAATTGCTATCCTTATATTTAATCTCAAGTAATTCTAACAAAGTTTATCACTTATTGCCCTTAAAGACGTTCTAGTAGCCGTGGTTGCAATTAGTTGTCCAAAAATAGTTACCACACAAATAGGAATAATAAATGCTCAGGAAATCGTTGTTATTGATTAGCAGTAAGCATTTAAATTTTTAATAACCATTGCATATGTTTTATATTCCTCCTCTATCTAGTCATTAATAATATACCTATTGCCAATGTAACAAACTTTTACAGGTTGTTACACTAGCCACATATATTGTACAACTGTCTATTACATATTACTTCATTTGCTTTTTTTACACTTTTAACTACTTAATATTAATATAGATTCTTGCTGACACTGATGACTTTATGGGGTCATTTCGTCACTGACGAAGAAGCAGCTCTTATGCAATGAACGACTCATTTCCAACTCTTATTGGAATTAAACTCAAAGTGACTTCTTATGTTGGCAATGTTTGTTTTTTTTTTTTTTTTTCATCGTTCAACAAAACACATTTATCTAGAGCCAAAACAAAAAAACATGTTGCAACAATTTCAATTTTAGGTATGTCATTGTCTACACGCCCTACAAACAGCTTCGTATTAAATCCTGCTTCTATTATTGCACATGCACTCAGGACATGGTCTTATTCTGTCTATTCACTACTGTAAATTAGCTTTTACATATAACATGCACTGATAACTATTTCTCCTATAGGTGCATAGAAAATGAACAAAATATGAGCATATACACTTCTAGGACGTGGTCAACTTAGCACAATTCAAGCCCCAACTCCAAAAAACATTTGAGGTGGCTGATCTATTACATAACATTACAATAACAAATCAATTCTTTTTTTGTTTGATAGCCCCGAAAGAAGATTTATTGGATTAAAGCAAAAATGTTAACAGTTTCTCTTAATCAACAGTTCTGCTACACAGGTTGTAGCAGTTTCTTTAAGTCAATAAATGCAAATTACCATATAATTTTTTGATTGCTTCCAGTGTAAAGAGAAGAAAGTCAGTGCACAGCCAAGGTAGATCAATTTTATGCATGTGTTGAATTGCCACGGTTTTCCAAATTTTATTAAATAAAAAATGTGTTATTTGCCCTATAAATTTTATGCTTATTTATGGTACTACCCCTGCATAATATAGAGTTAAATTTGATGTGGAGCTTAGCGATACCTCTGGTTCAATGATAGCAACATTATTTGAAGACTACGCAAAAAAGCTGTTTTCTTTGACGGGGATCACAACTAATGTAGCACACATTGAGGTAATGGTGCTTTAGACCATTTGAATTACATAATTATTTCATAAATAGTATTTCAATTGCTAATAATTAATCTATGCATTTCAAAGGATGGAAAAGTATCACCTGAAGCATTTTCAAACTTGAATGTTGACAAAGATCATCTCATCCAATTAAAGGCACGACAATATCACTTCCGTGGAACATCAAAGCTTCAATTCATCATCATCTCTGTCAACGATGAAGCTGCCAGTAAATTGAATGAAACACCTGTTGAAACAACTCCTCTTTAGAAACTTGATTCTAACCCAAAAGCAAAAAGAAAACTTTTCAGAGCTGCTCCTCCTGCTGAAAGCACCTCACTTGATGATGATATATCAAACGTTGCACCTTAAAATAGTTGCTATCTCTGATCTAAGCTTTTTGTAATAGTAGTTGGTCTTCTTTTACAAGTTGATAAATGTTCAAATCTTATCCCAAGTTATGTATATAACTCACTAAAGGTTTATTTTGTAACAAACATATTTGTAGATATAATATCTAAATGAAATATCATGCTAAGTATGCACTATTATTCCGTTTTAGCCTAAATGTCCAACCATGCACCTTGAATACAGGTTCTCTACGTCTATTATTGTCTCCTAATGTGTCAATTTGTCATTCATTTTCAAATCTTGATTCTTCTAATATTTATTATTATTAATTTCCCTATCAACATGTCTAGGTGTTTGTTTAAGATCTAAGCAAGATTGCTATGAATCAACTCCAAAAAGAGCTGGTGGAATGGCAGATCAATCTACCGACTTGATTCAAACATAAGGTAACTAATAATCTTCAAGGGTATCTTCTTCTTTCTTTCTCTCTCACTCCCCTAGCTTTCTTATTTATAGTTTTTTTCTTCTTTTCCTTTCACTCCTTATCTTAGGCAATGTACAGAAATTCACTTAAAAATTCGTTTTCAAGAGTACCAAACACTAAACTTTCTGATTACAATTTATTTTACAATATATATATAGACTTGGTTTTGTATTTATATATTTGATCGCCTTAATTTTTGGGGCAGCTTTTGAGTTTAAAGGTGCATAATTCAAGTGAATGAAACTCCAGCAACTCTCTATGCAAATGAGATATACCAGCTTCAGGTTGATTTTCTTAAGCATTCTCCCATGGAAGCACCATAAGTAAGATAGATATCATAAAATCTCTCTTCCTCTCAATCTCTCTATCTCTCTCATACAAATTTGCGAATTATGAATGTTACAATTTTCTCTTTTGCCTTTGTATGATAGGGAGACACAAGTTATATTTTTTCAACCAGCTCATTTGCACCCTCATATCTATAGCAATGGTCACATTTGTTTAGGTAATCTTAAAGGTTTTTCTTTAAAACTTTTTTTTTTATTGGGTCTTATTTGAGTTTTTCAAACATTTTTAGTATTTTTTTTTAACAGGTCAATTTAGTACTTAAAGATTCTAACTTGTTTGATCAAATATCTTTCAAAATTTACATTATTGTTGCAACAATATTCCTTTAGATAGATGGATTAATACTTCATGATGGTTAACTTTATTTATATCACTTTGTTACCTTTTCGAGAATGAAAAATTCTTAGGCTTAAACTTGTCATTAGGCTTCTACTTAAAGATAAGCTTACTTCATGACTTGGTTTTTTTAACTATCGAACATATATATTGTGCATTCTGATGGAATCTTTTGATATGCATTGCATAATATGGAAGTTGGGTATGCTTCTGCTTTCAGCAAATATGCCAAACAAAATATTTATTAAGAAACTTTTTAGATTATTGAATTACATTCTTTTTGGTCCTTTTTCGTGGTGCAAACATATTTCTAAAATTTATTTTATGGAAGGTGATTTCTGTTTCTTTATAATGTTTTGTTATTATTTTTATTTTGATAATTTTTTACTTTTTTGTTTTCGTACGGTCTCTATGTTTTAGGACGGGGATGATCTTTATATTTCCTAAACACATAAAGGCCTTGTAAAGTAGAAATATCCTGATATAAACTTTGTTGACTTTCTTTTTGACGTTGTGTTTTCAATTTCTTATACTTGCTCTCTCTCTCTCTATCTTAAACTGTAAATTTCACTTTCCATGCCCACTTGTCTCATCAGATAGTTGACAATCGCTAAGTCCTTTATTTGCATGAATGAGGAAAAAAGAAGCTGATGGAAAGGAATAAGGTTGTATTTAGTGGTTAGTAGATTTCTTATCTGTTTGATATTATATTTCAACAATCGTAAACTTGTATAAGTAACCTTTTTCTAATTTTATTTTACCTTAAAATTGTATGCACTACTTTACCCACTAAAAAAAAGGTGTAGCTATATACAAATGCACTCTATTTTGGTTGGGTAGAAGAGTATCTTAAACGAACAAATAAGCCCAAATATGAGCTTTATTTAGTGCAATGTTATGGTGAAAAACATGATATTCAAGTATATAATTTTTCTGCGTGCACATGCATGTTGATGTTGCTTCATATGAGAGTAGCACCATTGAACAAGTTAGCCCTTTGGCTATGGGAATATTATTTTGTAATACAGTCCTACTGGAATATATAAATTGAATAGCACATTGGCCCCTTTTTGAGCAACCTCAAAACATGATAGAGATATATGTTGTGCAATTATCCAGTTGCCACAGTTTGCATTCATTTGCATGTTGGGCATCATTCCAGGTCACATGCTACTAACTTTGTGGGAACAAAACTTTCTTGATGTTGGTTAGCCTGTGGGGGCTTTCAAGTTGCTTCATTTACTTTATGCTTGCTAAGCAAAACTTCTTTAGAGTTCAAAATCTATATCTACAATAACAGATTGGAATTTAGCTTGAAGCAATGAGTTTACATGCAGTATTTTGAAGCGTGTTCTCATTTACATTATCATCATCTCATAATTACTGTAACTATTTTTTTGGTGCTTTGTGGTTTTGCTTTTAAGATGTTTGAACATATTTGTATTTTTTTCTCTATTTTAGTCGTGCATTTCATTGATATTTTTACTTTATATATATGTAACAAGATTCAAAAGGTGCTGTTGGGTTTGGTGAAGATGTTGGTCGAAAAAATTTTGACCTATGGCAAAATATTACCTTCTTCTCAGTAGTAAGGGAGGTTCAGCAATCTGCAGACATTTATTATCATATTTCTGGACTTTTTTCTTTTATCTTTTTTTTTTTTTTTTTTTTTCGTTCTTCTTACCAATTGATGATGGGGTTTCAGTTATGCCATGTTTGGTTTCTGAGAAAACGACGGAAAATACAAATTGAATATAAAAGTTCTTACAATTTGTGGGACTTTTATGGATATTTTGCTCGAAGTTTTCATTCCTTATCTTCCATTTTTGTGTGAAATGATAAGTTTGGGGAGTTGTTGATTGATGGCTTAGTTATTATTAGCTCCAAAAATAAAATTTTCTCACCTTTTATGTTTTCCCAGAATGGAATCAGCTTATAGGATATGGAAAAAAGAGAAGAGACAAGGGCTGATATCTAATGATTTGCCTGAACTTTGTAGGGAGCTTCAAATTGCTTTAGGTACTGCAAAATGGCAAGTTTATTTCTGCTTATGCTTATGTGAAATTCGCAATTTACTTTTTTTTCCTCAATTACTCAAGTTAATATATATATATATTTATATAGAGGAAACAAATTTAGAATTTTAAAATAAGAAACCCAGTTTGACTTTCATTTTTTTTATTGTTATTTTGCTTTTCATTCTGAATAGCCAAAAATTTGGTCAATTCATTTATCACCGACCTAAGGTCTCAAATCGCATATATATATATATATATATCTCTCTCTCTCTCTCATAAAACGTAAGCAAAGCTTACAGATGAAACCCCCTGAGGTCATTAAAGCCGTGTCCAACTTCAAATCCAAATAGGTTCGCTAGTTGTTTGATTGACTGTCTATTTTTAATTTGATTTCTACGACATCTAT
>QLOD02000038.1:14525850-14536764 GCA_003260245.2 Sideroxylon spinosum | reverse complement strand
GGTTCAAAACCAACATTGAAATGGGTACCGTTGATCAGATCATTGACCAGTATCTGATCGACAAAATAGCCCCACAAAGTTTGGAGGAATGCATCAAGCTTGCAGAGAATTGTGTAAGAGATGAGGGGAGTCAACGTCCGTCGATTGATAATGTTTTGGGTAACCTCTGGTGTGCGCTACAGTTGCAGGAAATTTGGCAAAATCAGAATCAATTTGCAAAGTTGTCTCAGTCCGAACCCGACTCTATTTCCAAAAATGTGATTATTGACATAGCCGGTGGAGTAGCATCTAATGGGATGAGTTTTGCCGATCTAGAGGATTCTGATTATTTTTCTGGAAATTTAGCACAGTAGCTCCAAATTGAATTTGAGGTACAAATTCTAGTTAGTGTAGTGCTGCTATTTCCGCAGTCTTTCTTTTTTCTTTTTCATTTCTAAATGATACAAATTCTGTATAAATGATGTCACTCATTGTAGGATCACTATTCAAAATCAAAGGACACATTGCTAGCGGAATATTTTTGAATCCAATACATCGTAAGGCCAAATAAAAGTTTCTTGTAGTTCAATTATTGGCTTTAATAAAGCAACTAAAAACAACTAGAACAAGGGAAAAAAAGATTAAATAATAGAATCTAAGTTTGGTAGTGATGATATCCATTTTCGGCCGTACACCGTACGTCATCCTGACTGATATTGTTTATTCTGTGCGTTCTCTCATAGGAACTCTCACGCACCGCTTTAAAATGCATCGTACCTAGAAAAAGGAGTTGAATGTTTATAAGATACTGCATTTCTCGAACTTCTTTCGGATGTGGAATCATTTTGGTATCATAAGTGCCCTCAATCAAGGACTGGGAGACTAGGAACGTTGGGCTCATGGCTCCTTCAATTCTCACAAACGACACTAGCAAATGATAATCCATTTTTGTCTGGACATTGTAGGCTCTCTTGAAAGATATTATCCATTTTGTGTACTCTTCGTGGGTACTGTCACACCCCAAATTAAGGATGAGACCGGCCGTGAATCATAGTGAGATGATTATTTATGGTAAAATTTACGTTCTTTGTAATTTTTATAAATCCCATGATTTTTTTGGCAATAAAAAAAAAGATATTCCTCGCAAAAGAAATGATAGAAAATTAATTCGAAACTTTCCCGGCATAATTTTTTTTGGCAAGATAGAGTTTAGACGATAAACCAAAATATATTGTCCCTAAAAAATATATATTAGAGAGGATTAAAATATATGGTATGCATCTAGATTGGTGAAGGACACATGTTGCACATCCGAACGGGGCAAAGCGGTGGTTGTGGCAATAGTTGCTTTTCAGGATGCATTTATTGGTAGGTACAAAAAGGATGTTTACACTGATTGCTCGAGAAAACCCTGGTGGCCGTTCAACGTAATTCTGATTGAACTGTCATACTACCTAAGATATTCAGGTAGGATTACTTCTAAGGACGATTCACACGTGCCTAGAAAACTACAAATACAAGAAATACAAAAAAAAAAAAAAAATAGCATTATTAATCACCCCGAAACTCATCTAAACTCTCTCTAGAATTCTCTCTACTTGATCTTATTCTAACTTGACTGTCGGAGGGACCGAAGTTTTGTTTCAAAACTTAGTGAAGAAGATCGAGGCAAGGACTTATACCACACGACCACTTTACCAGTGTCAGATTTGCTAGTCGGACACGTTAGCAGCATATTTAATTGGATTTGTGACACTCTATATATATTATTAAATTTTACAAAAAAACTTCGCTAATTGTCAAAACATGAAAGTTATGTTATAAAATTTATGTTGTTTTCATCTCTAGTTTTCGCATTTCCTCCATTTAACTCTTATTCCCTCCATTTCCTTACAAATGTGTAAAGAAGGGCTTTATTTTTTTTTCCTTTCCTCTGATTTGAGTGTGTATTATAAAAATTAGTATAAATTGATATACTTAATAATCTTATAATTCATATATTGTATAAAAAAAACTAAAAATTTATAAAAATTCATTATATTTTATAGAACTCCAATCTGAACTTGAATCCTAGCCATCAAATTCTCTCAACTCAATCATTCTATTCTAGGCACTGCAGATCGTAGCTATTCTAAGCAAGCTCCTAACCCAATCTGACTTTGGGCAAAGCGTAATTTTGACAATAAAATTAAAAGCTTCAAAGCCTTTCATGGCCCATGGTTCTTTTAAGTAAAATAATTGCTCGTTCTGGCCTCTCTGCCCTTATACTAGCATATTCTTGATCAATTGGAAGATAAGATGGCAAAAAACGAAGAACAAAGAACAAAAGAAACTCATAAAATTGGATAAGAAAAGATGGGTCAGTGGAGGCATGTAAAGTTCCAAAGAAACAATATGCTGAATATGTTTTTGTGCACTTGTTTTTGATTGGCTTATAACAAACTATAACAAACCGATAACAATGAAAAATTCAAACTAAGAGCTACATGAGCTGTTTAAGTAACCACAAACTCTATCATACCGTTATGGATGTATATCGGATTGTTGACTATCCAATCTAATCTCCTTAATACGCCCCTATGAACTCAACGGGGAGTTTCCACGTGGAGTTTGTCTCAAAGCAACTGGAAACGTTGAGTGGGCAGTGGCTTTGTAAAGATGTCGGCGAGTTGGTCTTTAATGGATATGAAGCGAATAGTAAGACATTTGGCTGCTACACGATCACGCACAAAGTGAAAGTCAATTTCGATATGCTTCGTACGTGCATGAAAGGTGGGGTTTGACGTGAGGTAAATAGCTCTAATATGATCACACCAAAGAGTGGGAGCATGAGGAAGATAAATAGCAAGTTCTCGAAGCAGTTTTTGAATCCAAAGTAATTCAGCAGTGGCAATAGCAAAGGTCTGATACTCTGATTCCGTGCTTGATCGAGAGATGGTAGATTGCTTATGGGAGCTCCATGAAATGAGATTACAGCCAAGAAAAATAAAGTAGCCACCCGTGGATTTCCGATCATCAGGATTACCTGCCCAGTCAGATGGATATAGGCTCGAATTAAAAGCCAAAACTCAAAGTTTATTGTAAGAAACTTGAGTTACAAAAATGAAAATTTTGCTCACTGATTTTCTCCCTCTAAAGTCTCTCTATATTGCTTTGGAAATTGATCACACCATCAACTGAATACAAACAACCTATTTATAGGCAAAAACTTAAAATATAAAACAAAATACAACTTGTAAACTAATTATTACAAAAACTTCAAAACTTCAACTATGGTGGCTGAAAGTTGAACTACAATGGAGGCTAGTGGCTCTGAATTCTGACTTTAAAATGGTAGCTAAAATAGTTAGAAATGGTGGGTGAGTTACAAAGTTTGATTTCAAATTACTTTCATAATGCCCCTGCTCAATTTGTAATCTAAAAGAAATTTTTGAATTTTTGTAGCTTGTCTGTTGGAACTGCTTTTGTGAAAATATCTTCCAGCTGATCATTTGTGTTGATGAACTCCAGTTGAATTTCTTCTTTGTTGACAAGATTTCTAATGTAGTGATGACGAAGTTCTATGTGCTTGCTCCTTGCATGAAAAATTGGATTCCTTATCATTGCAATTGTAGATATATTGTCACAATATATTATTGTAGACACTTCCTATTTTTGCTTCAAATCTGATAGAATTCTTCTTAGCCAAATTGCTTCACAAGCAGCATCTGTTGCGGCGATGTACTCGGCTTCTGTTGAGGAGAGTGACACCGTCCTTTGCTTCCTAGGTGACCAACATATAGGCTTAGAGCCTAAACATAAGACATACCCTGATGTGCTTTTACGGTCATCGATAGATCCAGCCTAATCATTATCTGTGCATCCAATAAGTTTGTTTTCTTCTTCTCTGACATAGTTGATGCCGAAATCCTTTGTTCCTTGCAAATATCACAATATTCTTTTTGCTACAGAGAAATGAATTTGACTTGGTTCATTCATAATCCTGAGATTATACTTACTGGATGTACAATATCTGGCCTGGTGTTGGTGAGATACATCAGAGAACCAACTAGGCTTCGATACAATGTTAGGTTAACTTTTGCTACTCCATCTTTTTGCTGCAACTTCTCATTCAACGCCATTGGGGTTGAGATTGGCTTGCATGTTGTCATTTTGAATCTTTTCAGCAGGTCTTTAATGTATTTTTCCTATGAAATGTACATTTCTTCCTTTGTCTCTCGCACTTGAATCCCGAGAAAGTATTTTATAAGGCCTAATTCTTTCATTTCATATTCTTTCATCATGGCCTTTTTGAAATCTTCCAACATTTTGGGATTAGTGCTGGTATAAATTAAATCATCAACATAAATACAGACGATAAGAAAATCATTATTACCTTCCTTTTTGACACACAAGGAAGGTTCATTAGGACTTCTTTGAAAATCATTGTTGTGAAAATAATCGTTGATCTTGCTATTCCATGTACGCGGTGCTTGCTTTAGACCATACAGTGCTTTTTTTCAGTTAGTAGACTTTGCTTTCTTCTCCTTTTATTGTGTAGCCTTTAGGTTGTTCAACGTACACTTCTTCTTCTAACTCTCCATATAAGAAGGCTAATTTGACATCTAGCTAGAAGACTTGTAGCTACAATTGTGTTGCCAGTGCAAGTATTGTCCGAATGGTCTCCATTTGAGCTACTGGAGCAAATGTTTCATTGAAGTCTACTCTAAGCTGTTGTGAATTGCCTTTTGCAACAAGACGTGCTTTGTGCTTTTGAATAGAGCCATCGTCATTGAACTTTATTTTGTAGATCCATTTGAGTCTAACAACATCTTTACTTTTTGGGCAATCAACCAGCTCTGAAGTATGATTTTTGACAATGGTCTTCATTTCTTCATCCATTGCTTTTTACCAAACTTCATCTTTGACTGCTTTTTCAAACTTCTGAGGTCCACAAGAGAAAAGTGCAAAGTTGTATGTATCATAGATATCTCTTAGTGAACGTACCTTTCTGACAGGTAAGTCTGGTTCTGAATCTGAATATGAATCACTTTTTTGTGATATTGGTGTATTTGGAGAAAAACTTGGTCTTGCATCATCTTGTTCTTTTAATATTTCAAGAGGTGTTGTCTCCTGGGAGATTTTATTTTTCCACTCCCATGCTTTTATTTCATCAAAATGTACATCTCCTAAAATGATAAGTTGATTAGTTTTGGGATTGTAGAGGCGATAGCCTTTGGATTCATTGCTGTAGCCAATAAAAATGAACTTTTCTCACTTTTCATCAAATTTTTCCCTATTTTGAGAAGGAATTAAGGAGTATGTAATGCATCTAAAAACTTTAAAATGGTGTACCGCAGGCTTTGGATTATATCAAGCTTCATGAGAAGTTCTGTTTTGAACTGCTTTTGTTGGTGATCTGTTAAGGATGTAGACTGCTGTAGTAACTGCTTCAGCCCAGAGATTGTTGGGAAGTCCTTTTGCTTTCAACATGCTTCGTGCCATCTCCACTATGGTGCAATTCTTTCTTTCTGCTACTCCGTTTTGTTGAGGTGTGTGATGAACAGTCAGCTGACGTCTGATTCCATGTTCTTTGCATTAGTCTTTGAATTCATTTGATAGAAATTCACCTCCACTGTCTGTTCTGAGCACTTTAAGTTGATGGTCGCTTTATCTTTCTGCCAAGCTTTTGAATTGGAGAAACTTCTAGAAAGTCTCTAACTTTTGCTCCAAGAAATAGATCCACATCTTCCGGCTATAATCATCAACAAACAAAAGAAAATACTTTTTGTTGGCAAAAGAAGGAGTCTTTGTGGGTCCACGGATATCTACATGAACTAGTTGAAGTGGAGCCATACAGTCTTTGGAAATGGCAACCTGTGCATTTTTCCATATACACATCCTTCACATGGGTTATTACTTTCTTTTTCAATTTGAGGTAATCCGATCACCATATTCTTTTTCTTTAGTAATTTGAGCCCATTATAGTTTAAATGCCCATATCTGTAGTGCCAAAGTGTGAATTCATCAATTTTGTCAACTTTCAGAGCAAAATTCTCAACTAGTGGCATATCCAGAGGAAATACCTTATTCATTGCCATTTTGACATTAGCAACTAATAAGTTATTTTTGCCTCGAATAATACAAAACTTACCTCTAAAATTTACTGACAATCCATTTTTAATCATTTGTCCAATACTCAGTAAACTTTGTGCTAAACCAGGAACATATAAAACTTCTTCAATAAATTTAGTTTTACCTCATTTGGTTTGCACTGCCACTTTGCCCTTTCCTTTGACCGGATATTGCTTTCCATCTCCCATTCTGACTTGAGAAATGTACAGCTCATCTAATTGAACGAACCCTTTTAGATTTCCAGTCATATGATTACTGCAACCGCTATCCATTAACTATGTGTGAGATGATTCCTCCTAAGTACTCATGCACGTGGTGTACATTAGAGTCACATCTTCAACTTCATCGGCACATTGGGATTTATTCTTTTCTTCCTTCTGATGGTATCAATAATCTGTTGTTGAATGATTTGGAATCCTGCAACTGGTGCATCTGAATCTATAGTCTTTCAATTCATGGTTAGTTTTACCACAAATCCTGCAAGTAGTACTAGTTATTGAATTACCTGCTTTGTTTATTGAGTTATTGAAGTTTCTGGAGTTGTCGAATGTTCTTCTTTCTCTGCCTTGGCTCCTGTTGCCAAAATTTTGGCGCCCTTGTCTTTGTTGTTGCTGATTTCCTTTGTTTTCTGAATTTTTTCTTTCCGAAATATTGAGCTTTGACTGCAATGCTTGCTCAATATTTGTCCTTACAAATCTGGACATTCTTTTTTATGGGCTTCTAATGAACCCATTAGTTCATGGAGAGTAAGGACAAATAGGTCTTTGGATTCTTCTATAGCAGCTACAATATGCTCAAATTTCTCTGACAAGTTTCTAAGAACTTTTTCAACAATTTTCTTTTCAGGGATAGTATCTCCATATTTTCTAATTTGATTAATAATTTCTGTGACTCATAAAGAAAAGAGTTGGAAGTTCTCCGAACCATTCATGGCTAAATTATCAAAATCACGCCATAAAGATTGGAGTTTTATGGAGATTACTTTGTTTGACCCTTGAAATTCAATTTTCAAAAGATCCCATGCCCTTTTAGATGTATCTGCCCCCATGATTCTAGGAAAAATTGTTTTACCTACCTCCTGCTGGATGTAAAGTAAGGCTTTTGCATCTTTTTTGACATTCTCCTTGTATTCTTTCTGTCTGGCTACTGTCCACTGTGCAATTAGATCATCATCTTTTGGATCGGAATAGCTATTCTCCACTATCTCCTAAAGATCTTGAGAGATAAAGAGAGTTTTCATCTTCCAATGATCATAGCTTTCTCTGTAAAAAACGGGTACTAGATTTGGAGCATAGTTGAAAATGGAAGTTGTTGAAGTGGATGCCATTGAAAAAATTTGAGTTGTGGATGAAAAAATAAGAGAAAATGTTGCTTTACTCTTATTTAGGCCTGGATTTTGGTAAATCTGACAGCACAGTTGGATCTAGAAGGTCGAAAAACCTTGGATTACCTTAGTTTGGAAATTTTTTGGCTTTTCAGGGGTTTAAAAATAAGATTTTCTGAAAATACGGGCTAAAGTGTAATCTCATAAACATTTTTTTTTATTTTTTTTTCTGCAGCTGGTGACATGGCAGACTTTGATGACGTGGCACTGTGTACCGCCACGTGTTAGTCACTAAGTTATTAATGTAGCAGTTGAGTTGGCGCTGACGTGGCCGCTGCAGTCATATTCTCCAACGAGGCTCCGGAGAATTTCTAGTTTTTCCGACGAGATTCCGGCGACACTTCGGCGAGCTCTTTTTAGCTCTGTTTTTTATTCCAAAAACTATTTTGGAATCTACGGATCGAGAGAAATCTATTTATGTGATCAAAATTAAGTTTTGAATAACTTGATTTCCAGGCAGATTTGGGTTGGTGATCTTCGTAAGCTCTAATGGAGCTTACGAGGCTTGTAAATACTAGGGTAAGGCTAGGGAAATGGCTCTGATACCAAATTGATAGATATAGGATCAAACTGAAAACCAAAACTCAAAGTTTATTACAAGAAACTTGAGTTACAAAAATAAAAATTTTGCTCACTGATTTTCTCCCTCTAAAGCCTCTCTATATTATTTTGGAAATTGACCATACCATGAATTGAATACAAGCAACATATTTATAGGCAAAAACTCGAACTAGAAAACAAAAAATTATTTATAAACTAATTATTACAAAAACTTCAAAACTTCAACTATGGTAGCTGCGAGTTAAACTGTAATGGAGGCTGGTGGCTCTGAATTCTGACTCTAAAATAGTCAGAAATGGTGGATGAGTTGCAAAGTTTGATTTCAAATTGCTTTCATATAGTCGTCGGCATCCGAGAAAGCATGAAGAAAGACAGCTGGATTTTTGAATGAAAGGCCAAAGGTAATGGTGGCTTTAAGGTAGCGCAAGATGCGCTTTACAGCCTGCTAATGGAGCTCGGTGGAACGTTGCGTGAACTGGCATACTTTGTTGACTAGGAAGGAGATGTCGGGATGGCTGAGAGACAAGTATTGTCGGGCACCAACAACACTGCGATAGGTAGAAGGATCAGAGATAGTATTTCCCTGAAAGGCAGAGAAAGAGGTATTGCTGGCCATCGGAGTGCTTACCGATTTGGCAGTGGCCATGTTGGTATGTTGGATGAGATCAAGAAGGTACCGTTACTTTGAAAGAAATAAGCCGTCAGCGAGGTGAGTAGCTTCAATGTCAAGGAAATAGTTTAAAGTGCTGAGGTCGATGAGAGCAAAATCAGCTTCAAACTGTTGCAGTAAGGCAACAATGGTATAGTAGTGTTTGATCCAGTGATGATTACGTCGTCACCATAGATTAGGATGAACATCGCCAAGGTGGGCTACCGAAGAATGAATGAGGATGAATTAGCCTTCGGAGCAACAAAGCCGACTGCAAAACAGAGCAGTGCTAAGGTAAGAAAACCATGTTCTGGGGTTTTGCTTTAGGCCATAGAGAGCCTTGTGAGGTTGCAAACGCGGGTGGGCATAAAGGGATGGATAAAACCCTACGGTCGAACCATGTATCCTTCCTCGTTGAGCACTCCATTCAAGAGGCATTTTTTACGTCAATTGGACGCATGTGCCAATCATGAGTGATGGAAATAGAGAGAACCCGAATAATGGTGGGTTTGATAACAGGACTGAAGGTTTCAGTGTAATCCACACCAGGGACTTAATGGAAGCCCTTTGCAATAAGCCGAGCTTTGAAACAGTTGATAGTGCCATCGAAGTTTCGTTTTATACGATAAACCCATTTGTTACCAATGAGATTCATGGTGGGAGAGTAAGGAACCAAAGACCACGTACCATCCTTCATCTAGGCATTGAATTCAGAGTCCATTGCAAAGCACCAGTGAGGATGCCTGGATGCCACAGTGAAGGAGGTTGGCGTGAGATCTATATGAGAGGCCTCTTTAAGGGGTACTCATGGGAGAGGATATTTGATAGTGCCATCAAGGTGCTACTTGGGCTTGATAATGCCATGCATGGATCGGGTAGCCACGGAATGAGTCTCTGGCCCTGGTGCTGTGGTCTCAAGTGTATCTAGCGGAGGCACATCTTGAGCTCATAAGGAAGAATCTGCAAGAAAAGAGGAAAGAGCGGGAGGTGGGTTTACCACAGGGGGCGTTGGGTCGGGGTCTGTAAGAGGCATAACGAGTGGGAGCAGGCCCAAGAATAGATGAGAGCCCGTGAAAAATAGGAAGGGAAATGGATTTCCTCGAGAGTTGAGAAAAATGTAAAAGGAAAAAGAGATTCATTGAAAACAACATCACGGGAAATATACATGCAACCAGTTTCAATGTGAAGACAGTTGTAGCCATGGTGATTTACACATTGAGTGAAACGGAAATTTGTTTTGTGGCAGTTATATAAACGCAACAAAGGCCAACAAGCACAGCCAAAGGTTTTCAGAAAAGAATAGTCAGGAATTTTCTGAAGAAGTTTTTCGAAAAATTTTGATTTTTGAGAGTTGGGTTTGGCATACGGTTTATTAGATAATGCGTAGTTTCAAAAGCATCAACCCAGTATTGAGGAGGATGGAGGCATGAGACATTCAGGTAAGACTGGTTTCAACAACGCGTCGATGCTTATGCTCAATGGAGCCATTTTCTTGATGCGTGTGTGGATAGGTGAGGCGATTGGTTTTGCCATGTTGTTGGATGTTTGGTAAGGTGGTAAAATTGACCACCCCAGTCACTTTAAAAGGATTTTATTTTACTGTCGAAAAGAAGCTCAACAAGCAATTGAAATAAGAGAAAGATATGTGTAACATCCGCTTTATGTGAGATGGGATAAATCCGGGTAAAGCGACTAAAAGCATTAAGAAAAGAAACATAAAAGCAAGATAAATTTATTGAAGTAATAGGAGACGTCCCATACGTCACAAAAAATTAGTTCTAAGGGAGAGGTAAAGTGCAAAGAAGATAAATTAAACGTAACTGATGACTTTTGCCTTGTTGACATGTAGAACAAACAGATGCAAATTTATTTGGACTAGAAACCTGAAGATGATGTTTGGTGATGACACCGCGAACAAGACGAAGGGTGGGATGACCGAGCCTTTCATGTCTAAGTGTCAAGAGAAGCACGTTCACCAGCAAGAGCGGATGGCAAGTAAAACGTTTCAAAATTCTTTTCTTATTATTTGTCGAATGGATTTTAAATAAAATTATAACACTAATAATTAATACATTAAATATTAGATAATTTTGACATGTATGGATAAAATTAAAATAGAACGATCAAAAGTTAAAGTTAGTGTATAAATCTTAAATAAAATTAAAAAAATAATAACTAATGTGTAAATTATATAGATAGAACTAAAGTCGAAGTTAAAAAGCGTTCT
>QLOD02000038.1:14427160-14437324 GCA_003260245.2 Sideroxylon spinosum | reverse complement strand
ATATTTTATTAATTCAAAAATTGACATAACCTAATTAATTATTTTATTTTAAAAATAGATATTAATGGTTGGCATGTCAATGAATTTTTTAAATATTAAATAAACAAATAAAAAACCTAAGCATGTCAATGAATTTTTTAAATATTAAATAAACAAATAAAAAAACTAAGTTATAAAAAACTAAATGGGAAAGGGTTTTGGGCATAAAACTCATAGCCTCTATTGTTAATCCTATAGTAAGATAGATTAGTATCTCGTCTCAAATCTTGTGAGCTCCCTATAGAAGGTATTAATTGGAGTTGGTTATTCTATAGGATTTCCCTAAAGGATAAAATTTTGATTGACTAAAATTGATTCCCTACGGTAACTTTTTTTTATAATACTCGATATTTACTTTTGACCACTTATGTATTATTTTGGGTCAACAAAATATTTAGAGTAGGTTTGTTCGGTTGGACTTATTTTATTTTTCCTGTGCCAGGTTTGGCCGAAGTGTTATTGGGTTGGATCACTGGGACAAATGGCCTAGCTATTTTTTAATTTCTTTATTTTCTCTTCATTGTCTTTCTTTTCGTGTGGCTACTGGGTTATTGTAAAAGAGAGAGAAAGAGAGAAGGTAGAGAGAAAATGAGATTTAGATAGGGAAATCGATAGATTAGGATAGCATTCGATACTGAAAACATTGTAGTGGAGTCTATTTTCTGTTATTTTACTCTAGGTGGAAGAAACCGACTCCGAAAGTTCGGGAACCAATCCCAAATCTTCTTATTTCTTCTTTTATTTTCGGATTCAAGGTAGGTGAAACTTAGATTTGTGCTATACCCGTGGTTAGGAAGATTTTGACATGTTACTTGTTGATTATTACTGAGTGTTGAAGATTAGAGTAAATGTGTGTTTAGGGGGTAAATGTGTGTATAGATGTGTATATACATGTATATAAATACATATATATATATGCTTGATGGTGGAATTTGCATACATACATACTTGAATATGTGAGTTGGAGTCGACCCCACCAATAAAAGGGTTGATCCCCCTTTGGCAGTGTGCATCTCCTTTATGTGGTGTATGACTAGGGTTGACCTTGACACCTAAAAAGGTCGACTCTTTCCAACAGAATACTCTCCTCTTGATTAGAAATTGAATAAGTTCAACCCTAACCCTAGAATGGGTCGACCCCTTACGGCAAAATACTATCTATGACTAATTCTAACCTTTTTAATATCTATTGAGAAAACAATTATGTGAATTACATGAGATTTAATTTACACTTGAATATGTTATGCTTTGTTTACTATTGAGAATTATTGAAAGAGAATTATATGCATGGTTGAGCATATCATGTGCATTAGGCTAGGGTGGTTTCATTCAATTATGAATTAATATTATTAGTTAGCCAAGAATGCCATTGTGATATTGTTAATGTGTCAAAGAATGGGTCACGTATATTAACAGGATCCATGATTTTGAAAAAAATGATAAAATGAGTATTTAAAAATACCGGATGATTCCTAATCGATATATATGACTAAAGCTTATTCATTTGGAGTTAGGGCATTTATTATAAGATGTGTTTATGAGATTGTTTCAAAATTACAACCGAACCCTACTTGAGTTAAGTAGATACCTGATTAGGGGTGTAACACAAATCCCTAGTTGAAGGGATAGGGGTAACATGGGTATTTTGAGTCTTACACCGATGGGGGTGTAACGCGGTTCCCCACCTATGATTGTACCTTACTTGAGGAAAGTAGATGCCTAATTAGTGATGTAATACGGTTTCCTAGCAGAAGGGTCAGGGGGTATAAGACGATTTTCAAAGGCTTATACTGGTGGGAATATAAGACGGTTCTCTACCCGCGATTATATATTGAGATTACTGTTTGTCGTAAAGGTTACTATGGTGCGATTGGTGAGCCCGTGTACTTTGCTAAGTATCATTTATCATAGGATAAGGTTGAAAATAGATGGAGGTTAGTGATTGCATTGGCCATTATATTGCATTGCATTGCATTACACTTGCATTGTTATATTATATTTGTCTTGATATTGTGGTGAATTATGTTAAATTTGTTTGTTTTACACTGGTGCACATCTATACGTCCTACCTACTGGGCAAGTTTGCTCATCCTATACATTTTCTTATGCACTTTTATTATTTTGCAAAAAATTTTATGTTTTAAAAATGTTCCTTTATTTAAATTTATTTTTTTATTCAGAAAAAATATCTTTCAACCTATTAGCAGCAATTTTAAGCCAGCATAAATTATTTGTACGTAATTATATAGATCTGGATATAGATTTGGAAAGGAATTTGAATATTATCTTAACTGTTGAAGACTGCAATTTTGTACTAATAGAACTATACCCTCCTAAACCTAATGAAAATGCACCCCAAGCTGAACAAGAAGCGTATAAAAAATTGGTTATTTAGATATGATAAAATGTTATTTACTAGCCTCCATATCTAGTGACTTATCTAAACAACATGAGAATATGCCTACTGCTTCAGACATAATGTTAAACTTTTTCTTAGATGTTCGTTAAGAAAGACAAGACTCAGAGGTTGGCTGTTATCAGTGAGATTATGAACACTTACCAAGCTAAAGGAACTCGAGTGTAGGATTACATGTAAAAATTAATTAAACTATTTTGGAAAATAGATAATTAGATGAAATATATAATACTGAAGAGTAGATTGACTAGCTCCCTCTTTTAAGCAATTCAAGCTTAATTACACTGTGACAAAAAGGATTGTACATTGACAAAATTGATGAATGAGCTAAAGGCTAAAGAATCAATTTTGAAACCTGCTCAAAGTGTTCATTTTACTAAAAGGGGATCTTCTTTGGCTATTCTCGATTCTAAAGGAAATGGAATTAAAAAGAAAAAAGAAGAACAAGCCTAATAAAGCAGCCAATCAAAGGGTGGTGCAAAATCAGAAGAAAGACAAGAAACCCAAAGGAAAATTTTTTTTTACTATGGACAGAAAGGGATTCGGAAGAGAAACTACCCAATTTACTTAACAAAGTCTACACAAGCCAAGCGAACAATTGGAACCTTAAGTAAAATTCTTGTCATTGAGACTTGTTTAGCGATTGATTCTAAAGATTCCTAGATAGTAGATTTTGGAGCCACTAATCATATTTATAATTTATTATAGGGGTTCCAAGAAACCAGCATACTTAATGATGGAGATGTAAATCTAAAATTGGGAACTGACGCAACAATTACAGCTAGGGTAATGGGAGTTATTATTTTTTTTCTTTAATGCATTTAGAACTTTAATTTTTGAAGAATGCTAATATATACCCTGAATATAAATATTGTTTGATTTCAATTAGTTCTTTGAATAAGTTGGATATTCGGTTATTTTTTACTCTACCAAGGTAATTAGAAGGAATGAAATCTTTATATGTTTTGGTATATTAGTTAACAATTTATAAGGCTTGCATCCTAATATAAACTCACTATATGACACAGAGTTTAATGATAAAATTAATCACCATAAAAGAATTAAGATATCATAGACTAATAAACAGATCTATAACATCTACGTCCAAGTCATGTAAATATAGAAAGAATCCAAAAACTATTTAGGATTGCGTCTTTAGGTTAACTGATTGTTGAACCACTACCAGTTTATGAATCATGTTTGAAAGGTAAAATAACTAAGAGGCCTTTTAATACCAAAGGCAATAGAGTCATAAAACCATTGGAATTAATAGGTTCTGAATATTTCATCACATTTATTGATGACTATTCAAGGTGTTGCTATATGTCTCAAATGCACTATAAGTCCAAAACTTTTGAGAAATTCAGGATGTTTCAAGCGGAAGCGAAAAATAAATTATAAAAAGACATAAAGACACTTTGATCTAATTGAGGTGGTGAGTATCTCCTTAATGAGTTTATGACCTGTTTGTCAGATAATAAAATACTCTCTCAACTGGTTACATTGAGGATTCTCTAGCAAAAGTGGTAGGAAGGAGAAAAAGAACCCTACTTAAACTAGTGAGATCAATGATGAGTCACTGCCCATCTTGTTTTAGGATTATGCCTTAGAAACAGCTATGTATCTTCTAAACTTAGTTCCATCAAAGTCGGTTCTCAATACACCATTCCAATTGTGGAATGAAAATAAACCCAATTCACATGTGCTGAAGGGAAAGATAGATAAATTAGAACCTAGGTCTGAAGTTTACTTGTTTGTAAGCTACCATAAAGGAACGAGATAAGGTCACTTTCATAATTTTGAAGTAAGAAGGTATTTGTTAGCAAGAAGGTATTTGTAAGCAAAAATGTCACTTTTCTTGAGGAAGACTATATGAAACAATTCAAACTTTGAAGTAATGAAATAGTTCCTGATCTAGATTAGATTAATGAAACAATTCTTAATCCAAAGTCTGTTGACCAACCTGAGCTAGTTATAGAGCAACAATCACCAGTGCTCCATCGTAGTGGGAGGACGATTAGATGTCTGTCTTGTTACATGTTAATTGTAGAGTCTTATTAGGCGGTCTTTGATGAATATGAACTAGTTCCCACTAGTATGATGAAGTAACGATTGATGTGGATGCAAATTGTTAGCACAATGATATGAAATTGGAGATGGGTTTCATGTACTTAAACAAAGTTTGGGAACTTGTAGATAAACCTGAAAGGATTAAACCCATTGGATGTAAATAGTCTATAAGAGAGAGGGGTAAATGGGATGGTTAAAACATTTAGCACTAGGCTTGTTGTAAAAGGATGTACTCAAAAAGAATGTATCGATTATGAGGAAACATTTTCGCTAGTTGTCATATTCAAATCTATCAGAATTCTCTTACCTATCACAGCAATTCTAGATTATTAGATTTGGAAAATGGGTGTCAAAATTGCCTTTGTAAATGGTAATCTTGATAAAAATATCTATCATGCAAGCAGATGGTTATATAGCTGAGGACCAAGTACATAAGATCTGAAAACTATAAAAGTCTATCTATGGGCTGAAACAAGCTTCTAGATCATAGAATATCAGATTTGATCAGGCAATCAAATCATTTGCTCAGAAATCTTAATAAACCTTATGTCTATAAGAGGATAGTAGGTTAATTGGTAATTTTTCTAGTCTTGTATATGATATCCTACTCGTTAGGAATGATGTGGGAGTATTATCACCAGTTAAATTCTAGCTATCAAGAAAATTTGGTATAAAGTACCTAGCAAAAGCCAGGTATATCATTGGGATCAAGCTATTGTAAGATCTCAAAAATAGGATATTAGGTTTATTCCAAACTACTTACATAGATAAAATATTAATCAAATATTCTATGCAAGACTCCAAGAAGGCATTACTTTCTTTCAAACATGGGGTTGGTCTATCTCATGATTAGTCTTCTAACACTTCCCAAGAGACGGAAAACATGAAACGAATTCCTTATACCTCAGCATTAGGAAGTATCATGTATGCTATACTGTGTACTAGACTAGATATTTGTTTTATAGTAGGAATGGTCAGGGTATAAGTCAAATCCAAGACTAGAACATTGGATTTGGTTAAAGCATATATTTAAGTATCTTTGGAGAACAAGAAATTATATGCTTGTGTATTCTAGTGAAGATCTTATACCCATTGGGTATACAGATTCTAACTTTTAGGCACATAGAGATACCAAAAGATCCACTTCTGGCTATGTGTTCACCTTAGGTGGTGAAGCCATAAGTTGGAAGAGCGTGAAACAAACTTACATCGTAGATTCCACCATGGAAACTGAATAAGTAACTGCTTCAGAAGCAGCAAAAAAGGTAGTATGGCTCTATAAGTTCTTTATGGAACTAAATGTGGTTCCCATTGTTAATACGCTTATTGTTCTTTACTATGACGATGGTGGACAATAGCATAATCAAAAGAACCTAGATATTACAAGAAAATAGAATATATAGAGAGAAAGTATCATCTGGTAAGAGATTTAGTTCAGAAGGGTGAAGTGATGGGTGAAGTGATGGTATCCAAGATTGCATTAGCTGAAAATATAGTGGATCCATTCACTAAGACCTTGGTAGCTAAGAGCTTTGACAATCATATTTATGACATAAGGATTCATCATATGCCTGACATGCATTAGGACAATATTATTTTTTTGATAACAATAAATTATATTTTTATTCATTTATTTAAGCATACATTAGTTATCGTTCCTTATTTATAAAATATGTGTTTGTAGTAGTATTGTGTATAAGATGTTAATACGGAAAAACATAAATCGTAAGTTTTTACAAATAGAATTAAATTTACGATTTTTAATGAAATGAAAATTTCATTCTATTAAAACTGTACCTTTTTCTACTTCTTAATTAGATAATTTGTCTTGATCACTAAAGTAGAGAATTCAAGTAGAACATTTAATATGTATATATCATATACATATTTAATGGACTATTGTAGATTATAATCTGGTTTAATAAATATCTTTGATTATAATCTACTAAAGCTTTAATAAACTTAATAGACCTTAATTCTGAGTTTTTAGTGGACCTACATGCATGAATTAAATCTGTTTGAGATATCATGGAATGAGACCTATATAAACGATCAAAATATCAATAGCTTGGAAATTTAATTTCATAAGTCGTGAGAACATATACTTACAAGATAGATTCCAATTTTCTATGCTCACCTAAGCTATTCATTATACTTGACCATTAAATAAGTGGTCCTATTTTATTCATTAAATAATATTTATTCGTAAATTATTTTACAAATATAGAAATATTGAGAATGATCAAAGTTTGGATAAATAGTAACTTAAGAATAAATATATAATTTAAGATGTATGACATTTTACACTGGCTTAGCTTAATTATGAGCATGTAATAAATGATTAATTAAGTGGATATTATTGGTCTGAGACCAAATTTACTTGATTAAAAGTTGTTTTAATTAAATAAATTTAACATGGGTAACTAGAGTGCAACCCAGGGCTTTTAGTGTAATATTCTGGGATTAACTTAAAAGATTGATGGGATTTCGTTAGATGTCAGGGTCCAAATCTTTTAAGTTGGAGTTAGAAGTCTATTGGCCTTCAGTTCCTAAGCTAGCTCAATTATTTCTTGATGGGCCAAGTCCAATTGGCTTAGAATTTTTTTTTCATTTGAAAAAGTATTACAGCGTAATATAGTGATATTACATGAATCAAGGAGTTAAGATAATTCATCTGATATAATATCTTAGTGGTTGAGTGGTTAGAAAAATTATTTGATACAGTATCTAAGTGGTTGGGTAGTTAAAATAATATCTATGATACGATATCATAATCTCCCTGATATAAGGCAAAAAGAGAGAAACATTGAGGATAACTTGGAAGACTAAATTGCTGATCACTATGTATATGTCTAAGCATGGAGTTGAGGTATTTTTATTTTTCCTAACTATGAAAAACCAACGCAAACCATATCCCACAATTTCAGAATTGATATATATATATATATATATAATTATGAAATTCACTCAAAATTAGCCACTAATTGTAAAAGGCCCAAAATTGTACGGAGAAGTTTCCTGACAAAACAAAAGTATAGGATATATATATATATATTTAAGAATTTCATCATCTCCTTGGAATATTTCTGAAATCTTCAATATGTATGCACGGCGTAGGGTAAACAAACTACCTATTTCATGCTTTAAATTTCGTTTTTGTAATGTTTTTTTGATTGATTTCACTTAATTTGAATGGTTGAAGAAATTCCAAAAGGGGGAAAAAAAAAGTAAAAAGAAGGTTCAAATTGTAAGGCGAGGGGTCGAGGACGAAGGAGGGTTTTGTTCCTACTAGCCATAAGGCTCTGTTTGTGAGTTTAGGAGAGAAAAGGAAAGAAAAAAAATGTTTTTAAGAAGGGAAAAAAAAAGGAAGAGACATGATAATATTTTCCTTTTATTCATTTGTAAGTCGGGATGAAACCAGAATTTTCTTAAATTAATATTTTTATAAATAATATAATTAAATTAATAATATAGTTAAATTAATATTAATTTAGATTAATTAATATGAAATATATTTTATTAAAATTGATTAATTTTCTAAAAAATTAATAAAAATAAAATTTTTATTAAAGGATGGTTCAATGGTTTCATTAATAGTTGTTATAATTACTAAAATAGAAATAAAAGAGTCACACAGATAAATGTGCCCTCTCGAGTTAAATATGTATAAAAAAATTATATATATATATATATATAGAAAACTGCATAGATAGGAAATTAAGAAAAGAGTGATCCTAAATCCATTTGATAACGTTACTATTTTTTTATTTTGTTTTCCGATATCATTTTTTTCTAAAATAAAAATTGAAACTGTATTTAATAAATTTTATTTTATTTAAATAAATTATTTTTAGTAAAATATTTGATTTCATTGTTTTTTAAATAAATTATTTGAATTTAATAAAATATATTTCATATTAATTAAACTAAATTAAGTATTCATTTTATAATACTCGGCATTTATTTTTGATTATTTATGTATTATTTTGGGTCAATGAAATAATTAGACCGAGCTCAGGTCTGTTTAGTTAGGTTTGTTTTATTTTTCCTAGACCAAATTTAGCCCGAAGTGGTATTGGGTTGGACAACTGGGCTAAAAGCCTAGCCATTATTTCCTTTTTTCTTTTTTTTTTCTTTTTTTTTTCTTCCTTCTTTTTCTTTGGTTCTTGCGGCTTCTAGAAAGAAGAAAAAAGAGAGAAAGAAAAGAAAGGAACGAGAAAATGTGTTTGGGGAAGGAAGACCAGCGGATCTGGGTAGTATTCAATGTCGTGAACATCATGGTGATGACCGTTTTTGGTGATTTGGCTGGAGGTAGGAGAAATCAGCTTCGAAATGTTGGAAGCTTAACCGATTTTCTTCATTTTCTCCTTTTTTCTTCGGATTTGGGATATGTGGGATCTATATTCGTGTTCTATATGTTGTTGGATGATCTTGATGTATATATATGTTTTATTTGGTTAAATATCATGAGATTTGTATATATATAGGTAAAAAAGAATGGGGGCATATATATGCATATAAATGTGAAGATCTTGCATATATTCGAGTTATTCTTTGATTAAATGTTATAGAAACATGTTATTTAAGTGTTTAAATGTTTATATATTAATTATTGTTAGGATTAAGGCTTGGATGGGTAATTTAGGGAAGATTTGGAGTTGGATTCATTAAAAGCGAAACTAGGAATTGGGCACTGGTCTCTAATGTTCGGACTTGCTAGATAGGGTGTCCAGACTGGGGGTGTTTGGACTGGCTAGATAAGGTGTCTGGACTGGCAAATGTCCCGATCGCAGCTTAGAGTGTTCGGATACCGTCTGGTCAGATTCTCAAAAAATGTTAAAATTTGATTTCTAAAAAACTTATTTTGTGCCCAAAACCAATTATTATTGATTTTAAAGATTAAATGAATCCCAAATTATCATTAGGCCTAATGAGAATGTATGTTTATATTGAGATGACATTTATTTATGTGATTGGGCATATCTTGTGCATGGGGTTAAGGTTGCTTTGTCCAATTTTATATTATAATTATTGATGGGCCGAGAGTGCCATGTTGATATTATTGATGTATCAAGGCCCGGGTTATATATATATAAATAGGATCTATGATTTTGAGAAAAATGATAAAATGAGATTACGAAAATACCTGATGATCCTTTGTCATTATATATGACTAGAGTTTAATCATTTAGAGTTGGGACGTTAATCATGAGATACGACCATGAGATTTTCTTTGGACTGCGGCCAGACCCTACTTGAGTTAAGCAGATGCCTGACTAGGGGTTTAACTCAGTTCCCTAGCAGAAGGGCCAGGAAGTGTAACTTGGTTCCCCTATGTCTTAGCTGATTAGGGTTGTAACTCAATTTCCCAACCACTATTTTATTGATTCTTGCTTGAGCTAAGCAGATACCTAACTAGGGTGTAACTTAGTTTCTTAGCAGAAGGGCCGGGGGATGTAACTCGATTCCCTTGAGTCTTACACCTGTTAGGGTATAACTCGTTTTCTCACTTGTGATATATATGGAGATATACGTTTACCGTAAGCATAAACTGTCACACCCTGGGTTTTAACAGAAAAGCTAGAATATAATAACCAATTTGATTACATAAGTTCTTTCCCAACGTAAATGTTTAAGAA
>QLOD02000038.1:14318113-14329585 GCA_003260245.2 Sideroxylon spinosum | reverse complement strand
TCATACTTCTAAGAGTATTTGGATAACTTTCCTGAGGCCTTTACACTTCTATTTGACTCAAGACTATAGTGTCTTAGTCTATACTAAGTCTAAACATTATAGAACTCTGTTTCGACTATGGATTTGCCAACTTTACAATTTTGTCCCTAACACTTAGGAAACTGATATCAGATGAACTAGTCTCTCCCTCAGATAAAGTTCAAGCTAAAACCTAAAGTGAAGGCTCTTGATCACCAAGGCAAGGATACCTTAGCTTCCGCACCTTTGGTATATCTAGAATAGCCCGAATGCTACGTTTATGAATTGTAAGCTATCATCCTCGAACCGAAGAACAAATAAACACCTTGCCAAACTCCTCATCTTGCTCTAAAGTGGCATTGGTATAAAACTCCCAAATGAGGGTGGGATCGATAGTGCACAAAATAACATGGTAGTGGACCACCCTCGTATAGTCATCATTGTCTTAAAATCATTGGGTTCCTTGCTAAAGTGATTCAAATTAATTCCCCTCTCACGAAGGATAGCTCGTTTACTCCAATAAGAATCAAATGAGTCTTGAGCATCCTCGCTAATGAACTGATGAGGGTCATAATCAAGCTCTTCATCTTCCTCCTCATTCTCATTGTCCTCATTATAGTCTTCTTTAACATTCTACTCATCTTCATTCTCAAATTCTATTTCATTTATTTCCTCCTTAAGTTCTGATTCTCATCGCTTTCTAGGTCTGGATCATGTTCAAGCACATACTCACTATCTTCAGCTGAAGGGGTAGGTGAAGGATGAGTCTTTCGCTTGCTTGAAGACCCACCAATAGCAACACTTAAAAAGAAATACTTAAATTTTTATATACACAACGAAATTGTCTCAATTGCTCCCACCAAAAGCTCAACAATATGGTCAAGCAAGTTAGACAACAATTAGCACAACCCATCAAAAATTCAGCATTCTACCCCTGTGCCAAACTATAATTCAACTCAAACAAACATTTAAGCAAACACCAGGAGTGCATACTTCCAAGGCTTCTCACTTGAGATCCCAAAATAGTCCACAAACCACCAAATTAAGGAAATTATCATCTCAACTTAATATGCCAGAATTAAAGTGCTCAACACACTAAGAATTCATTTTCAAGGTCAGTCAAGCATAAAATCAAACAGTTGATGTGTGAAACTTTTCACAAAAATTCCCACGTTGCAACAAGAATTATCCTCAGAAAATTATGAAAACTTCAAGCAAAATCAAACCCAGTCTCCGTCTTACCTCACACTCCAACTATATAAACAATTGAAGACTTCACATTGCAACATTAGGGACCAGCCGAATGATGTAAGGAAAGAAGGTAGAATGGTTGATTCACATAGGAACTGATGATGATGTTTGAGTTATGAGAAAAGATTAAGGTATAGTGTGGATAAAGGGGTTGATTTCATGAACCCTTGGGCAAAGCTCACCATACTCGAGTGTGGAAACAAATGAAGAGCAGCTTTACTAAAACTAATATTCACCAAGTCACGTGCGTGCCTTATTGGCATATGCCACCAGGTCAAGCGCACGAGCCAACTAGCAATCGGGCGCACGTATTCTTGGGCATACAAAGAGTAGTGCAGACGGGTAGCCACTGAGGGTGATCATATTAACAACCTCCTACTTAACCTCTAGTCCGATGCTTAGCGCCTTTATGGCTCATCAATTAATATTACCGTGGCTCAATTAACATTCATAAAACTCTCTGAGACTTATAATAATTAAAACAAAAATTAGAAGAATGAGACACACTTCTAATACTTAATCTAGAATGAATAAAAAGAAAGGAACAGAGACACCTATACTACTAATGTACAAGGATGCCTGCATGTTTTTTATCAGTGAGCTCCCACGTCTCAATCTTAGCCATGAAGTTATCCAATTATGGCTTGAGACAATGGCAATTCACCGTGAAAGTGGTGTTGTTGCATGGATTGTGGGACTCGCACACACCTTGTTCTAAGATTGAGATAATGGTGAATGGACCAAACCATCTAGATTGAAGCTTACCCAGAAAGAGGTGCAATCGTGAGTTATACATTAAAACTTTTTGGCCTACATGGAAGGACTTTCTGAAAATGTGTATTTCATGCAAATCCTTCATTTTGGCCTTTGTAATCTTTGTGTTCTTAAAAGCATCATTACGTAACTCCTCAAGATCATCCAGTTAAAACTTTCAAAGAACACCGGTATCATCCAAACTTTCATTAAATTGCCGAATCACCCAATAAGCCCTATGCTCTATCTTAATTGGTGGATGGAAAGGCTTGTCATAGACAAGAAAATAGCGGGACGTACCCAAAATGGTCTTATAAGCCATTCTATACACCCACAATGCATCAATTAGACATACAGACCAATTCTTGCGTGTGGGGTTGACGGTCTTCTCTAAAATGCCCTTAATCTCCCTATTTGCCAACTCTATCTGCCAACTATTTTAAGAATGGTATGAAGTACCCACCTTATGTGCCACACCATACTTACGCTTGAGGAGGTGATTACACTTGGAAAAGTGTAATTATAAACCTAATAATTTAATTTAAAAATCATGCATTATCTAATAAATTTCCAAGTTCTGTTAATTTATATCACTTATTTGCTTTGTTCTCTATAATTCAGGAAAGAAGAGCAAATAATTATGATTAGCAGCAATGAAATTGAGGAAAATAACAAAAACAAGCCTTCGGTACCCACTCAAAATATTCTGATTCAGACTAGAGCAAGAACACTATGAGAAAAGAAAAACAGGAAATCAGAGTAGCACACTATGATTCGGACCGTTTCCAAAACAGTGGGGACCACTGCAACATAAACCAAGAGCCGAATACACTATGGTCCGGACCACTAGGGAATTTTAGGCGCTGTTATATATTTTTAGGGTTTTTTTAAGGGCTCTATAAATAGAACCTTTAATGGGATGTTTTACGACTTTGTTCCAGCTGTCGTACAAAGTTTTTACAAAGTTCTTGTAGGGTTTCTTTAGTTTCGTTGAATGTTTTAAATTATCGACGTTGATTGCTTTTTGCTTTGTTTCGAAGTACGATATTTAAAGTTCCAATTTAATTCAATGAATGATATTCCTTCTTTTGTTTCTATTTTTATTTCTTACGTTGCTATTAATTCAATATTAGGCTAAATCACTAGTTCTTGATTGAACGAATCAAGGAATGGTGGATAATTATGAACATTGTGATGTGCGTAGATTTGTGCGTGTTGTGTAAAAACGTACACGTAGAGATCTAAAATTTATTGATTTAATTTTATTCTTTTCAAAACCATTCAAAAAGAAAAACCCTTGATCATATTCTCTACAATCACTGATAAGGATTTTTGAATCTTAATTTCATTCTATATTTTTTTGACATAAATATATTAAATCTGAATCCTAATTAATATTATTAAAAGAATATCATCCGGTTTTATAATCTTAAACATGAATATAAAACTGAGTTTGAGAAATTTTATAGTATTCCACGAAAACATCTTTCCGATCTATTTTTCCTTTATGTGAAAGTTAGGTTATGATATAATCAATCCACTTGGAATTGAAAGTTGAGTTAAGATCTTTATCCATTAGTTACATTACATCGTTTGAGTTTAGTTAATTGTTACTTTAAATTCTAAATTTTAATATTTTGTTTAGATTAAGTTTAGTTCAGAAATTTACAATTATTTATAATTTGAAATCAACTCAAAACTGCCAAACACTTGGAATCATTACTTTTGAACTACGTAGTAAATTACTTTCATCTTTGGAAACTTAGAAATTAAAAAGTAGGTTCATTGTGGATTCAATCTCGTTCTCATCGTGTTAAAACTACACTGCACACCCTTGCACTTGGGGGTATTTTTAGACATAATTTCTAGAGAGGTAAGTTTTTGGCGCCGTTGCCAGGGAACCTAAGATTAGCTTTTAAGTTACTTTAGATTAAAGTTTATTTACTATCCCTTTTTTGAAAAAAAATTAATTTTTTGTTTTTGTTTCTTAAACAAAGTGAGCTCAAGAAAAGAATTCATAATCTATGAAAAGAGATCGAATCTTTGAAAATTCAAATTCAAAAAGAAGAATTACAACTTGAGTTTTTCAAAATTTTTTAGCAAAGAAGGGAAATCAATAGAAATCTTATTAATTTAGAATTTAATTTAAAGATTTTCTATAGAGAATTATATTATTTTATAAAGAACTTTTGAAAATAGATTTTTAATTTCTTTTTTTCCTTTAGAATTCATTTTTTTTTTTATCTATTTAGTTTATGAGTTCTTGGAATCGTGGAGAAAATGGTAGATTGATACATCCTAAAAACATCAATATTCCTTTTGATACTAAAAATCTCTCCGTAGAAATTCCCCTATCATATGCTCACACTCTTATAGTAGAAATGGTAGAAAATAATCAACCTATTATTGCTAGACATTCAATGAGGGACATACTCTAACAGGATAGGCATACACCTGAATCTTGTATAGTGTGGCCTGAAAATCAAAGACCTTTCAATTTCAAACCTGGGATGATCCAACTTTTACCAACCTTTCATGGTATGGAATCAGAAAACCGTTACGAACACTTAACTAGATTTAGGAATAATTGTGTGACTTTCAGAGATCAAAATTATCCCATTGATCTAGTATTCCTAAAAATTTTCCCTTTCTCTCTTAAGATAAAGCTGCTAGATGTTTTAAATTCTTGCAACCAAATTCAATTTGTTCTTAGGAAGAAATGCTAGCCAAATTTCTTAAGAAATTATTTCCTCCCAATCGAATTTATGCTATTCAACACCAGATTTCGAACTTTGCTCCTCAGACTGATGAAACCTTTTATCAGTGCTATGAAAGGTTCAAAACACATTTACATTCCTGTCCACATCATGGATTTGAAGCTTAACATTTAGCAAGTATCTTCTATGGATCATTAACACCACAACTAACATAATTCATGGAAACCCTGTGCAATAGACAATTCTATGATAAAACTCCTAACGAAGCAGACGAGTATTTTAAATTCCTTGTTGAAAATGCACAAACTTGGGATAATACGAGAACTCAAAACGCCCATGCTGCTAGTGTTACACCAAATAGAGGTTTACACCAATTGAGTGAAACCGATGAACTAAAATCCAAATTAGTAGCACTAACTAGGGAGATTGAGACCTTGAAAATCAAAAAGGAAACATCTACTATCAAGGAACCCGTGGTAAATGTGTATTGTCTGATGTGTGATAGCCAAGCACACAAGATAGATGACTACCCTACGATCCTCGCGTGTACAAAAATGGTGCAAAGACAACAATCTAGTAAATTTGCTATCATTACAATCAACCAATTCCGTCCACCATATCGGGGACAAAATCAAGGGCAAAATCTATTTTCTAAAACCTTCAATCTGGGCTGGAGGAATCTCCTAATTTTGGATGGAGAAACGATGGAGCACCAATGCCTCATCAGTTTCATTCTGCACCACCTCCACCTGTTCCACAAATTCCTACCCAGAACCGTTCTCAGAACATCGGACCATATCCAAATACACAATACCTTCCTAATAAGTGGTCCACTGAAGAGACTCTTCAATAATTCATGACTACAAAATCTACATTGTGGGCCCAAAATAATCAAGTAATGGATGGCAATTCAGAACTAGAATCAAGTCAAACATAGTTCAAGTTTGTTTTTTTCTCTTTTTGAAAACATTTTTTCTTATGACAAACTTGAAATAGAAATTCCAAATTGCCTACGTATCCAAGTTGGATAAATTCTGCACTGGAACATAGTTAAACTTTTTTCCTTTTTTTTTTTTGAAATTTTTTTTTTTTTACTAAATATGAATGAACTTAAAATAAAAACTCCAACCTACCTATACATCCAAGTCAGGTATAAATTCTAAACTAGAACGCAATTCTAATTTTTGTTTTGTTGAAATAATTTTATTTTTTTATGTTATGACTAAACTTAAAATAAACATTCCAAGCTACCTATGCATCCAAGTCGACAATAAATTCTAGACTGGAACGTAGTTCAACTTTTTTTTTTTCTCTAAAAACGATTTTTTTTTTATGTTATGACTAAACTTGAAATAAAAATTCCAAGCTACTTACGCATCCAAGTTTGGAATAAATTCTAGACTAGAACTTAGTTCAATTTTCTTTTTTTTCTTTTTTTGAAAACAAATTTCCTTTCTTACATTGTGATTGAACTTCAAATAAAAATTCTAAGCTACCTACGTATCTAAGTATCGAATAAATTCCAGGCTAGAATCATGTCAAATGTTGTTCAACTTTTTTTTATGTTATGACTGAATTTGGAAAACAAAATTCAAGTAACCTACGTATCAAAGTCAGGAATAAATTTTGAACTGGGATCAAGTTAAATGTAGTTTAACTTTTTTTTAAAATAATTTATTTTACTGAACTTGAAAGAAAAATTCCAAGCTGCTTATGTATCCAAGTCAACAATATCCAGACTGGAACATAGTTTAACTTTTTTTTTTCTTTTGAAACAAATTTTTTTTATTGAACTTGAAATAAAAGTTTCAAGCTACTTACGTTTCTAAGTTGGGAATAAATTCTAGACTAAAACATAGTTCAACTTTGTTTTTTTTCTTGGAGAACAATCTTTTTATGTTATGACTGAACTTGAAATAAAAATTCCAAACTGCCAATATTTCTAAGTCAAGAATAAATTCTGAACTAGAATCAAGTCAAACGTAGTTCAAAATTTTTTTTTTTTATTATGTTATGTTATGACTAAACTTAAAATAAAATTTCAAGCTGCCTACATATCCAAGTCGAGAATAAATTTTGGGCTAGAATTAAGTCAAACGTAGCTCAACCTTTTTTTTTTTTTTTTTGTGGCGGAGGGAGGGAGTGGCGTAATTGCCTTTTTATCCCATATACTTAAGGTGAAAATCACTCAGGCCCTTGAATTTTTTAAAAAGCTACCTTTCCATCCCTTGTACAAGTCAAAACGTTAAAATATACGTTAAACATAATGATTTTGACTCTAAATAAGTTTAAAAATTACATTTATACCCCTGTAGTTTATATTAACTATACTTAAACCCCCTAAATTATATTAACTCTACGTTTGAATTTTCTATTGAAAGAACTAATGATTTAGGCTTGATAAATTTTAAGTCTTTGTTGGGAAAAGAGCCTTTTTTCATCAAGTGCCTCAAGCTCAGCCAATCTTATTTTAGTGAGTTGAGTGGCAATTTTAACAGATGGCAATTGCACTTCTAATGGAAGTATAGCCTCTGAGCCTTAAACAAGACTGTATAGCATGCAACCAGCAGATGTATGAACCATTGTTCTACATACCTACAAAGCTTCTGGTAAACATTCATGCCAATCTTTCTTACGCTTTGAGACCATCTTTTTTGAAAATTTTACCAAGCACTTTGTTAAAGTCTTCTGCTTGGCCATTTGAAGAGGGATTGTAACTTGCAGAATGCCCATATCGAAACTTGAACTTTTTGATTAACTTTATGATGACCGAACTTTTGAAGTATAGGGCATTTTCTAAAATGGTTTTTGAGGGAACTCCATAATGATAAATTATGTTATTCCTTATAAATTTTGCAACATTAGTTGCCCGTCTTTCCTTTACTGGTACCACTTTAGTCCATTTAGAAAAATAATAAGTCCTTGCCAATATGTATTGATGGGAACGTGAAGATAGGGGCTTAAAGCGACCCATAACATCGAGAGCTCAAGTTTCAAAGGGCTAAGATAACATAGTGGGATGTAATGGTTGAGGAGATTAATGTATGAAATCTCCATGAAGCTAACACACATTTTAATTGTCCAGTAAGTTTTGGACCGGCTTAGTGTGTATCACAATGGGAACTAACACACATTTTAATTGTCCAGTAAGTTTTGGACCGGCTTAGTGTGTACCACAAGTCCCATTGTGAGTTTATTAGAGGGCTTGAGCAGCTTCCTCTTTTGATAAACACCTTAAAATAATTCCTTTAAAAGATTTTCCATACAAGGTATTGTTTAAATAAGAAAATTGAAGAGCTCGAAGTCTCACGTCAACTCGTTTCTTTGGGTTAATTGGCAGTCATCCACGTATGGAATTATCAATGAAGGATTGACGCCAACCTGAACTTTCTTGAATTTCACAAACAGTTACTGCATTTGCATCTTCTATTTCTTCAATGTGGTCAAGTACTAGAGGCGGTAGACAAAGTTCTCCAGCTTTGACTTGTATGCCTCTTTACTTAGGTGAAGTCAAAGATTCTACTAAGCTAGGCAATGCATCTGCTTTATCATTCTCTAACCTAGGCACATAGTTTAGGTCGATTTCTTGAAATTAAGACATCTCATACAAGGCTCTTTGGTGATAAAACACCAAGTTCTCATTTTTTTCAAACTTCATATAGGCCATTTAGTTGTTTGACAATCAATTGAGAATCGCTAAATACTTTTAAACAACTGATGTGCATTTCTAGTGCCATTCCTTGGCCAATAATCAATGCTTCATACTGTGTCATATTATTGGAATATGGCACCAAAAGTCAGAATGGTTATAAGATTAAACTCCCAGAGGATGTTACAAAGATAATGCCTAGCCTCGCTCATTTCTTTCTTGATGCCCCGTCAAAATATAATTGCCATAATGCAATTTCAACAATCAGTACTTCCACTTAGGAAAGGCATCTGGTAATTGCATATTATCACGTATTGGGTGTGCTACAAGAAAGTCAGTAAGTTCTTGACCTTTTATTGCCTTTTAGGGGACAAAAGTGATGTCAAATTCTGTTAGCAAATATGGCCATTTGGCTAAACAACCTAGCAAGAATGGTTTGAACATCAAATATTTCAGAGGATCAACTCTTGGAAGTAATGTAATTGAATGCGAAAGCAAGTATGTCTTGGTGTTTGCAAGGCAAACATTAATGCCAAACAAACTTTCTTTAATGCCAAGCAAACTTTCTCATTGGGAGAGTAATTATTTTCTGCCCTAATGAGTGTATAACTTATATAGTACAAAGCATTTTCTTTACCTTCATTATTCTTTTGGGTAAGTAATGCCCCTGAGAGCACTCAAGAGCTACAATGTACAAAATCAATGAACGTCCTTTAATAGGAGCCATCAACACTGGTGGTTTTGTCAAATATTCTTTAATGCTATCAAAAAATTTAGATATGTTTGATCTCACATAAAAGGGAGATCCTTCTTTATCAGTTTGGTAAAAGGTTGACACCGTCTTAATAAATTTGATATGAATCTTCTTATGTAAGCCAACCATCCCTGGAGACCACATAACTGGCGTACGTTTTGAGGAGGTAGCATTTCCAAAATTGCTTTGATTTTGATTGGATCAATTACATTTCCTTGATGTTTGACAGCAAACCTCAGGAATTTTCCTTTTGTAATTCCAAATGCACATTTTAAGGGGTTCATTTTGAACTTATATTTTTGAAGTCTATTGAAAACTCTCTTTAAATCATTTAGATGTTTCATTTTTTCCTAGTTTTAAATCATTTAGGTCTTTCATTCAACTATATTGTGGAGCATGTCATTGAAAACAAATGTTATGGCCCGTTGATATATGGCACCGGTATTTTTCAGTCTAAAGGGCATTACTGTATAACAATATATTCCTTTAGGGGTATAAAATGCAGTTAATTTCTTCATCTTCTAGAGCCATTTTTATTTAGTTGTGACTCAAAAGCCCATCCATGAGAGATAGAGCACTATATCCATTAATTGCATCAACTAACAATTCAGTAACTAGGAACAGGAATTCATCTTTGAAATCTATACATATGCAAACATATCCATTTTTTTTTTTTTTAACTGGCAGAATGTTTGCGAGCCAAGTTGGATACAGAACCTCTCGGATGAAACCGGCATTTATCAGTTTTTCAACCTCAACTTCTATTTGCACAATTAGCTTTGGTCAAAAACGACATTAAGCTTTCTATATAGGATATTTTTCTTGTGATAGAGATAATCAATGAACTGCAATTTTAAGATCTAGTCCTGGTATTTCTTGATACCCCCAAGCAAAAACCTCTTGATATTCCAGAAGAAGATCTTAGCAGGCAAATTCTTCTTGGGAAAGAAGAGCACTAACGAATATAGGCTTACGATCCTAGAAAGTTCTGAGATCGATTTTTTTAAGTTCATCAATAGTGGCTTGACCACTATCTTCAATCTGTGGTGGTGCAGGTTGAGTTTCTTCAATAATTTTGAGAGACTTATACTAAATAGGATTGTTATCTTGCTCTTAATTAGAAGAATCTATTGTTTGGTGTCCCACAGAGGAGACATAATTGACTTTTTCAATTTCTTCTAACACTTCTTCACACATATGTCGTCATTTAAACCGAAGTGGTCACTACCTACGCTTTCCCCATCGTATGTCCATGCAGTAAAGTTTGTGTATGGACTTCTAGGATTAAGCATAAGATCATCTTCATCGAGGTTAAAGAAATTCCAAGTTTTAGGATATCTTCCATGTCAAAACCATAATTCATCGTCATTATCTGATTGATAAGCTTTAAGCCTTTAAGCATAACTTTGGAACCTTACCTAGTTACAAGACTATTTAACAATCTCAGTGTCTGAAATATATCCAACATCAAAAATTGCTTCTTTTCTAAGTTCCCAAGTATTTACGCAATTCCAAAATTAGAGCGAGAAATTGATTGATTGACCTTTTTTTCTTCAAATGTGTTAATTTTTTCTCTCTCTGGGTGTGACTCAACTGCCACACTATCCGTAAAAGGGGCAATTTCCTCTCCCACATCAACTATGTTCCTATTAATATGATCATTCCTTGTAGGGTTAGCTTGAGCAGAACTAACATCTTGCAATTAATTAGAGGAATCTTCTGATTGATTTTCTTCAAAAGTTACAAAATTAATTTGTGCAACCTCCACTAAATTTTCGTCAACTTCATTTTCCTCATCATTCTTTATAAGGACATTGTCACAAACGTATTTTACAATACATGTTTAATCCCTCAAATAGAGTGGACACCTCTAAATCTTTTGTCCAAATCATAATTTCCATAAATACCCACATTAAAAGAAAACACAACTTGTCAAATTTATATTATAGCTTTAGATAAAATAAATAGAGAACTTCATGAGTACTCAAATACATACAAACTTATAACTTGTAAAACCCATTAGACAAAACATCATTTTAATACTGTTGAAACTCTAGGTTTACTTATAAAAACTCTAAATACTAACATAAGATTAAAACAGAAAAATAGACGACTCAATTAACGACTCCGTTACTTCTCCAGGCACTTGCAACCACTTATAAACCCAACCTGAAATATGATAAACATAGTTGTGACTGTCATTCAATGGAGGTATTATACTTAATATAAAATATAATAAATATACACCAAAAGTAATTATATAACCAAACGTCCCACAAATAACAATAATTAATTTAAACATATCATAATTGACAGTAATAAAAATATCT
>QLOD02000038.1:14273817-14316334 GCA_003260245.2 Sideroxylon spinosum | reverse complement strand
CCCTGCCAAACACAGGCGGGTGCCCCTGCCTCACACATGCGGGCACCGCTGCTTGGTGATTCCAGCTTTCTGCATTTTAGCTCCTGTTTTTGTTCCTTTAGGCTGTGTTGATCCATTTTCCTATAAGGTACCTGAAAACAACAAAGAAAGATCAAAACACAATAAACTTATAGTTCTCTTGATAAATGTCCATAAAATGAATGTGAAAAATGGCTAAAGAATAACAATGATTGCATGCAATCAGATATTATTAGAGGATCAAGAATGGATTGGAGAGTATAGGAAGCCAAGTTCTGCTTTGAATGACAAATATTGGGCTTTGCATATATTCTCCTACACCAACCTTCTCCCACAAAATAGGCTTGCCAATTGTACCCCTCTTCAAGCCCGCTTGATATATGCAATTGGAACAGGCATGACAATTGATCTTCTCTCATACTTTGGCACTATATTGTATATACATATGAGCATCTTAGAGTCCATACTACATTATCTTTTGGCGGTGTGCTCTTATCGAAATTTTTAAACGAAAGGGTGCCCAGATCACAGATGACATACCTTTGGCTTCAGGGCTAAACCCGTTTAATATCATCTCCTATTCCAAATATTGGGGTCACACAGCCAGAATTAAAAGGAGATGAAGAGAGGCTGAGGAGGAAGGGAGTGGGTCTCAAGCTTAACCTGACGAGGAAGTAGAACATAAGGTATCCAACGCTGAGCTAGCTTCCCAAATTGGTGCCTTGGCAGAGAGGATGAGTCATTTGGAAAGCAATCAAGAGGATGACCATCAACTTTTACTTCAAATTCAGCAGTCTCAACAGACACAAGGTCACCTCTTATAGAGCATATTAGATCATCTTTGAGACGCCTCTCAACCACCTCCACACTAAAGTTTTGTTTTATCTCTTTTTTGTTTTTGAAATGTTTGTAATATTTGTGAGTTTAGGGTTTTGACTTAATGCTCGACTTTGTGCCCTTAAAACTCTGTCACTTAGTTGTAACTTTTATTTTGTACTCGTGGTTTGAGTTATGATTATGCTATTAGTTGTCTTATATTACGTTCATAGCTCATTCTTACCTATTCTTTTTCTTTATTTCCTTTTTCTAATTTATCTTATGTTCTTTTTATTTTCTTATTCTATTTACTTTATCTCATATTTGTCAGCTTTATGGTAATATTCTTATTCCACTCTTTATTTACTTTGTGCTAAGACAGGTTCATCATGTCTAACCAATCTGACCCATTAGATGAGGAAAATGAATTTGATATTTATATTGATAATCTTAGTGGGGATGACATATCAGTAAGTTCTGAGTGTCCCATTGAGGAGTGGTCTGATGATTGCTTTGAGGAGAGTAATTCTTTACCCCTTACTATTATTTTCCCTCCATTAATTCATATAACCCCTGACTAGTTTCTTATGGGGCAATGGTGGGATGAGATTGATTTATAAGTTTTGGTGCGTATGCAATGGGCTAAGGTAGAGATATCCATTGAATGGCCTGATGCATCTAATTATGACACTGACACCATCATCTTATCTGATAATTCATCACACTCGGATGACGATGATATGCCTCCCTTAGAAAATACTCTTGATTTGGGTAGTGAGATAGAGGAGAGTACTAACATTGAGTCTGATTATGGTGAGCTACCCCTGTAAGATTTTCCTTTATCTGATGAGGCTGTTGGTTCAATTAATGCTATTTTAGCTTCATATGCCACTGACATGAGGTATTTCTTTTCCCTTATTTTCCTATTCTTTTCTAGTTAATTTATTTTTGCTTCCTTTCTTTTTATTATTTGTTTGTTTTGACATCATTAGTCACTTGCATTTTAAGTTGGGGGGTACTATTTACATACATTTTATGCCATTTCATTTTTCCTTCACTCTTGTTCGTGTACAACACACACATTGAGGACAATGTGTCTCTTAAGTTGGGGAGGGGATGGTTAATAATATGTAAACTTCCCTTACAAACTATAGATGACTAATGAATAGGTCACTTTCTAATTCAATCGTGGTAGTAGTCATGAAATTAACAGATAGTTTGATGTTCAATTTTGAAATAGAGAACTAAATTTTAAATTGAATATAAATTTTTTTCTTCTGTATTATAGATTTACCACTTAAAACCATTGAACTAAAAGCATGTTAAGGATTAGAATTCATGAGATGTAGTTATTTAAGTATGCCAAGACGGAGGTGGAGACTTAACACCCTTTATTTAGTGAGCTTCTAAGCCTGATATTTATTTTTTTTGAGGGTTTTATAACTAATGATATATATTATTTCTTGCATCTCACTTTTCTTGAATAGCTTCATTACATTACTTTGGTTTGGTATTGAATGCATAAGAGATTACTTTTAATTTACATGTATGGATCATTGCTTCTGAGAAAGTTTTATGAACCTAGAGAGTGATGTTAGGCCATCTTTCTTATATTTGGAAGCCTGTAACTTTTCTTTGATTACATTACCTTTGGAGCCACTTTGAAGCCTTTGTAAAATCTTATATTAAGTAAAATTTCTTATTTTAGCCACAATTATAACCCTTTAGCCTTAGATACATAAGTAAACTAACCCTTGCAGGTCATGGGATACTTATGCAAATTTGGTAACAAGGTACATAAAGGGGTGAGTTCGTAAAAAAAAAAAAATGGGATATAGCAATTCATGAATTCATTATTATCAATCCCATGAATGAAAAAAAAAGATAACAATAAAGCTTCAGTGTTTGGCATTCAAAGACTTAAAAGGAGAAAAGTTGGGGAGTACTTCTTTACATTATTATAATTCCTAGACATGCACTTTGATTTTTTCCATCCTTTGTTTGTCTAACCAATACCCTATGGCCAAGCTACAACATAGTAAAGACCTAATGGACTCTAGGTGAAGGACAGTCATAAGACCATTGATCTATTTCATGTGATTGATAGTAACTTTCTTGTTTATGCATTAATATATTCCATTCATGAAGCTATGCTACTTACTGCTTTATATTTTTCATGTCACTTTTTGATTTGAGTTCAGTGTACTTATTTGATATTGCATCCATGCATGAACCACGAGAGCAACCCTTTCGAGTGATTTCATTTGAGAGTGAACATCCTGGTAAGAGTTGAATTCAAAACCATGATCTTTGAGTATATTTGTTAACTATATTGATTGAATGATAGTACTTGACACACTTAAAATTAAATGGTTGAAAAGTTAGGCGAGTTTGAAGTACATTTGAAAACAATTTATGTAAGATTCTGAAGTTTGGTTATTTGTTTCATATTGAATTCAAATCAGACATTTTTGGAATTATTATTACGACACATTGAATTAGTGTGAGAATTTTATGGGTAGATTCAATGCAAATCCTCACGAGACTTCACTCTCCAGTAGGGGTAACCTAGGGGTTTAAAAGGCTTGCTACACGTAGCTAAGTGTTGTCGTGTTTTCCAACGAAAAGAGAAATAGGTAGAAGTTTACATTTATCTCAATAAAGTCATTGCTAGGGACTAGCAATGTTCAAGTTGGGCAGTGTAATTACACTTAAAAAGTATAATTGTAAGCTCCATAACTTAACATTAGAAGCATGCATGATTTAATAAATTTACAAGTTTTGTTAATTTTTATCACTTATTCATTCTATTCTCCTTAATTCGGGAAAGAAGAGTAAATAATTGTGATTAGAACTGATGAAAATGATGAGAATAACAATAATGAGCCTTCGGTGCCCATTCAAAGAGACTCGATTTGGATAAGAGAAAAAACAAAGAGAGACAAGCAAAGCAGTAGAGTACAATACACACCGTGATTTGGACCATCTCCCAAACGGTTCGGACCACTGCAATCTTTCCAACAGACTTCTATACACTGTGGTCTGAACCGTAGCTACGGGTGGTCCGGACTACTAGGCAATTTAGGGTGCCGTTTTTAATTTTTTAGGGTTTTGTGAAGGGCTCTATAAATAGAACCTTTAGGGGGATGTTTTGGGAGTTCTTTCTAGCTGTCGTTAAGAGTCTTTTATAGAGTTTTTATTTATTTCTTTTGCTTCGTTTCATTGTTTTAAGAAATGTTCTTTCGTTTTCTTGGAGTTCTTGTCGGAGCATTGTCAACATTGATTACGTTTCGCATTGTTTCAAAGTACGTTATTAAAATTTTCATTTTAATTCAATCAAATACTATTTCTTTTCTTGTTTTAGTTTTATTGCTTGCGTTGTTTTCAATTCCATGTTAGGCTAAAACTCTAGTTCTTGATCCAACGAATTAAGGAAGGGTTGATTATTATGAACTTTGTGATGTGCATAGGTCTACGCATATTATGTGAAAACATACACATAGAGACCTATACTTTTTAGATTTGATTTCATTTATTTGAAAACAAAAACCCTTGATCATATTCTCTGTAATTCCTGATAAGGATTTTTGAATCTTAAAAACTTCTTCTATATTTTTTAGATGAATACATTAAATCTAAACCCTAATACCATTCGAAGAACATATTGTAGTTTTATAATCCTAAATGTGAATATAAAACTGAGTTTGGTACAATTTTTTATACTTTCACGAAAATATCTTTCCGATCTATTTTTTCTTTACATGAAACTTAGATTATGTATTAAAAGCACATCACATTGTGAAATAATCGATCCACTCAAAATTGAAAGTTGAATCAAGACTTCTATCTATTAATTGAATTACATCTTTTAATTTCAATTATTTGTTGCTTTAAATTTTGAATTTTTATATTTTGATTAGATTAAGTTTAATTGAGTAGTTTTCATTTTATTTATAATTTGCAAACAATTGAAAATCTTCAAACACTTGAAACTACTACTTTTGAGCTAGTAATGAATTTATTTCATCTTTGGAAGCTTAGATTAGAATAGTAGTTTCCTTGTGGATTCGACCTCATTCTCATCGATTAAAACTACACTGCATGAGGCTTATAGTGGCCCTTAGACTCAAATCTATACATGAAAACGTAGGAGTGTTTCACAACCCGTATATATACATTCGAACTAGTGATGATTTGGACTACCACTTTGGTTGGGAGACAGTCTTACAGAGTATCCTTCTCCATCTTAGGATAAGAAATAGTAAATAAGGAAGAATAGCAATGGCAATAAAAGTTACGAATTGATGTTGTCCTATCCTCTTGTGTGTTGAGATATTCGATTATTTTCTAATATATTCATTGTTTTATATGATTCATGAAAGGCATTATAAAAAGTATATTTCTATATATCATGAGCACAAGTGGTTTGGTGCGTATGTCCCTACAGACTGTATTGTAGGTGCAGAGCTCGAGGCCTAGTAGGGCCGGCACAATCATTGGAAACCCTACAGTTCTATTGAGTAGTTTTTACGACTTAGATGTGATAACTTTAAAAGACTATGTATACCGAAATATCCATTTACAAACAAATGACACTTATGCTATCTGGTTCTAATTTAATCCATGCTATGTATTTTATTAATAAAATAATCATTATTGTTACTGTAAGATGGTTAGCGGCTTTGAAAGGTAAATAGTGAGACTGTAATGAACCAGGTGTAGTAATTTACAATCTAAACTTACCCCTCAGGATCGCTGAATTTTGGAAATTTGGTGGCATGACAAGTTTTTTCTTTAGTTTTAAAGAGTTTTGAATGAGTTTACAATAAAGATTTGGATTCAATATTTGACTACACAGCAGTGCAGAATTATCTTCAATTGAGTTTGCTTTTTCTACTCTCTCTTTTATTTTTTGCATTGCTTGTTTATTTGATATGGTAACATAGATTCGTTCTTGATTCAACCCATTAATAATGGGTGAATCCTTATTTGAATGTTAGATGTGAACGGATCTAAGCATGCAACATAAACCTTGCAAGCTAAGGTTCTTACTTTCCAGATCTACTTTCTAATATTTTCAAAACCTTCTAAAACTTGTAACCTTGATCATATTTTATTGAAATCTCTAATGATGCTATTTTATTAAAATGTTCTTTATATTTTGAAATTAAAGAAAAGAGTTCTTAACCAAAGAATGTTGTCATGATGAAATCTTTCTAATTTTATTTATCCTAAACATGATTTTAGGACTATGCTTTGGAACAAATATTTTCACGATGAAATCTTTCCAGTTTGTTTCTCCTAAACATGAGTTATAAACTGAGATAATAATCACATCTAACATCGAAATAAGGTATTCACCCGAATTTGTCTGTTGGATCAAGTTCTATCCTTATATTTCTTAAAAACCCAAGTTTCATTCTTTGTATTATTTAATTTATTTTGAATCTTACAAGCTTTCCTACTTAGTTTAGAATTGTTTTGATTGCTTATATTCTAGTCTAATTTAATTACTTATAATTTAATTTATCATTAAGTAGTTAATGACTCAAAATCAAATTTCCCAAAGCCTAAACCCGAGTTTATTTCATTATTTTTAAAAAGAAAACAATAGTTTAGAAGAACTTAGAAACCGTAGGCTTCATTGTGGTTCCTTAGAGATACAATCCTGGTCTTACCGGATAAAAATACACTGCACACCCTTATACTTGGGGGTTGATTTTAACAACACACGAGGCAGTAAAGTTTTTGGCACCGTTGCTAGGGAATTTTAGTTTTGATTCATTAGGGTAACTCTAGGTTATTCTTCTTTTGTTTTCAAAAAAATAGAAAATAAAAATAAATAAGATTACTTCTACCACTTAAAAGCGGTAGACTACTTGAGTTTTTTTTTTATTGCTTATGAGCACTTGGAAATGGGGAGGTGACGATAGATTACAACGTTTTAACCCGATCAATCCACCCTTTGAACCCACCATACTTTTCAAAGACCTTCAACTTCGCTCTTCACCCATTCATGGACTAGAAATGTGGCTATGAGACCACCCATGCAAGACTTCTTGTAGCCAGATAAGCACACACTCGAATCATGCATTGTGTGTCTGGAAACACAACCGACTTTTAATTTCAAGCATGGTATGATTTATCTTTTACCTACCTTTGATGGTATTGATTCCAAAAACCGATATGATCATCTCACTTATTTTCGGAACATTTGTGTGACTACTAAAGACCAAGGGTGCCCAGTAGATCATGTAATCGTCAAACATGTTCCATTCTTGTTAAAAGATAAGGTAGCCTGGTGGTTTAAGTGTTTACAACCAAATTCCATTTGTACATGGGAAGAGTTACAGGCAAAGTTCTTAAAGAAATTCTTTTGACCAAATAAAGCTGACGCCATCCAACATTAGATTTTGAACTTAGCTTCCCAACCATGATAGACATTCTACCAATGTTAAGAGAGGTTTAAAATGCTATAGCATTCTTACCCTCGTCACGGATTTGAAACCTGGCATCTGGCAAGCATCCTTTTTGGATCACTAATGATATAACTCAAACAATTTATGGAAACTATGTGCAATAGACAGTTCTATGACAAAACCCCAGAGAAAGCATGTGAATACTTTGAATTCTTAGCTAAAATGTACAAATCACTACAAGAAAAGTCATAATTTGTGAAGAATAAAAATCATCATAAATGGCACACTTTTCCTCGCCAATGGTATGGGTGAGGCAAATATTTTGTCACCAGTTTTGTCGACAAAGGGTTGTCGTAGAAGGTCACATGGAGAGAAAATAAGAATTTCCTCGCCTATAATAAGGTTTGGACGATGAAATAATTTCCTCTCCTATATTGAGTTTTTGTGAGGAAATATTTCATCTCCTATATCGATGATTTTTTGTCGATAATTCATCAATTTACTCGTCAATAATGATGGAAATTGATACTGGAAAATTACATAGGCGAGGGAACGTTTCGTCGGCAAATAATTTAATTTAAATATTATGAAATTACATAGGTGAGGAAACTTTTCGTCGGCAAGTAATTTAATTTAAATATTATAAAATTACATAGGCGAGGAAATTTTTCGCCGACAAGTAATTTAATTTAAATATTATAAAATTACATAGGTGAGGAAATTTTTCGTCGACAAGTAATTTAATTTAAATATTATAAAATTACATAGGCGAGGAAACTTTTCATCGTTAGAAAGCTTCTTAGAGAAACCTCTTTAGTGAGAAAAAATTTCATCATCTAAGGAATATATATGAGGAGTATAAGTGAGAAAATAAATTGTGTCACATTCCTTTGAGAATACAATCCTGTTCATTTTAGGATTCAATAGATATCAAACAAAAACCTTGTATTACATTACATTTCACCAAAATAACTAACATATTCATAAACCTTCAGAATATTCTATACCAATTAGTTCATCCACCAGAGGATCTAATGTATCCATGTTCCAAAGACAAAAAGTAAAAAACAATCAAACTAGACCATATGATGTTCTTATCCTATGCATTATCCAAAAAGAAGACTCAAACATTATCAAAAAAGGAATAAGTCGTCACATATTGATATATCCAAAAAAGAAGTCTTCAATGAAAATCATATACTCTCATCTTTCCCACTATCCAACCTTCTGCCTATTCAATCTGCAAAACATCAAATAAGATTACAAAATATTGTTACGATTTTGTTAATAAAATAAGAAAATTCAAGTAAACTTAGCAAATATAATGTAGACGACTCAACTAAGAAAATTTATGTATTCAATATAGCTTCAGTATTCGTTAACAACTTGTGATAAGGTACAGGAATTCACAACTCCAAAGTCATCTTACATTTGCATACAATTGGCATAAAATAGCACATGAGAGTTCATCTACTATAGGCCATCCTCGATATCGGCTCAAGAGAAAAATCTTTTGGCAACATGTTTAAGTCCACATATTTCAACCTGAGCATCAATGTGGGAACATGCTTATTTCATGGAAGGAGATGGTATAATCTTTGCAACCATGAGCAACAATCCTATTTCAGTGAAAATTCTTATTAGGAATCCAACCCAAAACAAATCGACAGTGAGTGGATAGGCTTCCAAACTCAAATAGGCTCCCAAACAAATTGACAGTGAGTGGAAAGTGAGTGGATAGGCTCAAATAGTCCCAAGAGGGTTTATAATCTGTTGAGTTTTTGAGTTTGTGTTGTATTTGTCTAAGGCATATATCCTTTGAGATAGTTTCAAATAAATTCACCAAGGTTAAATAGAGGTTCAAAATCAAAGTTGCGGAGCAACGATCAAATTGGAGCACTCTCAACAAAGATCTAATCAGAAATGTTCTTTCCACCAAACTATAGCCAAGATGAAATGGATGCAAATCTATTTCAAAAGAAAAAAGGCACTGCAGGTTGGAGATGGTGCAATATCATTAAAGCAATCAAACAAATTCAGTACAAATTTCAAAAATTCAGCTTCAATACTGAAGGTTAGACAACTTTTTAGAATTGGAGATGGAGCATCATCATCAAAGCAAATAATCGACAAGTTAGTTTCAAGGCATAGGAATTTTCAGCAATCTTTTAGACCAAGAGCATAGACGATCAAAAAGTCAGAAAATTCTTTGTTTTTCAATTATGTAAATAACTGCAGAATGTATTTATTTGGAGAGACAAAATATTAAAGATAGAAAGATTTATCAATCTAGTTCTACTAGTGGAAAAGCATGATGCACTAACCTGCAAGTCAATCATAAGATACTCTAGTGTACCCTTGTTGTTTAAGAAACTCCAAAACACTAGCCAAAGTCCTCCCTTGTTGCTCTTTAGCCTCCACTAGCTTGACTATTGTGGCATTTGCTGCTTCAATTTTCTCAACATGCTCCTGAATTATCTCATCTCGCTCTTGAACCTTTTTCTTGAGGTTTGTTACACACTCATAACTGTTTACAGAGGTCCTAACAGAGGAGGAAGGCCTCATGCCAAGTCCCTTGATATATCCCGACTTTTTCTTGAATACCTTAATGGATAGATCCTCTTGCGTCATTGGGACTGCACCTTCCTGCGAGTTATGTTCAGCCTCTATTTTTTCCATCTCATCCTGTCATTTTAAAGTAATAATTTAAGTACGAGAAGTTTAGAAGATTCAACTTGTAAAATAGTAGCAAACACAAGTACACAACAAAGTAGTTAATATACATACAAACTTATCCTTGCATCCTGGAGAGATCCACTCATTTGTGTTTTTATTATAGTGGGTTGATTGGTATATTTCTTTCAATGAAGGCACGACACCATCTTTCATCTAATGTAATATTTCATCAACAAATAAGTTAAGCATGTTCATAGTGTAATAAAATTGAAGATATAAATAAATGTTCATAGTTTAATACAAAAGATATAATATGAAACGCACCGCAACGGCAACCCTAACTGAAAGTGACTTTGATCCACATCCATGCTTTAAGTGTTTCTCAGATGCCCTATTGTTGGTGTTTACAAGTGATTGAGCCTGAAATGATCACAAACCAATAGAGATACAATAAACTATAAGGTAGGTTCAAGTTTAAGACCATCAAAGAATAGGATGCGACAAGAAAAACCCATGGCTATTTGTATGCTGTGAGAGACTACCTGCCACCTCTTATCATTCCACTTTTTGTCTATTAAGCTTGTCCATTGCTCCAACTTGACATTACGTGGCGGGTTGCTTCTAGCATACTCGGGCCCCTTTGTCTCTAAAAGTTTCTTGTATTTTTTGTGCAGCCTGAAGGTGAAGTCACTCATTCTCCGACCACATTGCGTTGCCACCACCTTATCATCATCCATAGGATCTCCTTGCAAGTCAAACTTATCCTGCCATATTTGATAGTTTAAGCAATGATATGATTGTAATTTATGAATTCATACATAAGTGGATCTTGCAAATACCATTAATCCCTGAAGAATAGGCGCTTTAATAGTGACATCAACGGCATTCTACCTATGAACACCAAGGTCTATCACATTTGTCCGAACCTCATATCCAATTTTTGAGGCCATTTTAGCTGCATGCTCCCCTATCGGTGCACAAAACTGCGGTGAAATGGGAACTTTAAGCCTTCCGTCTTTATCAATGAGTCTTTGTGCCATTTTGCCTCGTGTAGGGCCACGGCCTTTTCCAACTTTGAGTGCTGCTGTAAAGAAAAAGAAATAGGAGATAAGATTGAGTTCTAAGTGGTCACGCAATTGAATTATCTTAACAATGTATAACAATTTAAAGCTATAATGCACATCAAAACTGAACTTTCAGCACTTCAAAACTGAATTTTTGCACTTCAAAACTACTTTTCAGCACTTCAAAACCGATTTCCATCACTCAAAACTGCATTTTGGCACTCTAAGTCTACATGCATTTGAAAATTGCATTTCTGCACTTAAAACCAGCATTTTCAGCATTTTCTGCACTAAAAAACTTAATTTCTGCACTTGCAAATCTCATTTCTGCACTTGAAAACTGCATATTCAGCACTTTCTGCACTAAAAAACTGCATTTCTGTACTCTGAAACTGTTATTTCAGCATATTAAAACTGCATTCTGCATTTGAAAATTGCATTTCTGCACTTAAAAACAGCTTTTTCAGCACTTAAAAACTTCATTGCTGCACTTAAAATCTCATTTCTGCACTCATAACTGTGTTTTCAGCATATGAAAACTACATTTTGCATTTCAAAATTACATTTCTGCACTTGTAACGTTGCATTTCTGCATATTTTTACATTACAATTCAGCACTTTGTTCTTTAACGTGTTTGTGTAATATAATTCAGCACTTGTTCTCACTAGTTCTTAATGCTCTCACTAGTTTGCCACAAGATGAATCTGAATCCTTATGTAAGTTTATCGAAAGACTAAAAAGCTACACTAAAAAGACTAAAAAACAACAGAAAATAGCAGCTAAAAAGACTAAAAAGTAGCAGAAAATAGCAGCTAAAAAGACTAAAAAGCAGCAGAAAATAGGAGCATCTAAAATATCAAAAGACTAAGAAGTAGTAGAAAGTAGAAAATAGCAGCTAAAATAAATCACCCACCGACGTCATTTTCAGGTAATGGCTCGCTTTGTGGCTGTGCAGATTGTAAGCCCTAAGTGTTCATGTCCTGAGTATCCATATCCATGTCAGGTTGTGGTGTAGATCAGGTGATCCTTTCGGAGATCATTCTTGAACCCCGTTGTTGATTTGGATTTGACTGTGTTGTTCGGAAACCTGGTCCCATGTCTGAGACCTACAAACATACAATACAAAATGCACAGGCATAAATATAAAATTTGTGTGATTCATTATTTTTTTTTGTCTATCATTACCTATAAATAAATATTGTACCTCATCCTCAAAAGAATCATCCAACTCATGGTCATAGTCATTGCCATTCTCGTCCTCTGAAGGTCTGTAGTCACCGTCATCCAATTCACCCTTATTATGCTTTCCACTCTCATTGGCATGTTCAACCTGAATTGGACTTACCACAGAAGTTGGAATAGTTTTCACCCTATGCTGTTTACATCTCTCATTGTTCCTCTTTATATTCTTGTTTCTTAATCTCTCATAATCTGGTACGACATCATTGGCTAGAAAACCTGGTCTAAGCAGAATAGGTCTTCCTTTCGACATTTTGTTTAACTACGATTATAAATAACACAACACTTTAAACAAAATATATGCATACGAAGATAAATGAAAATGAAATATATAATGTGAACTAATAACTTCAAAATGTAAGCACATATTTTGAGACATGTCAGGATCCACATACACATATAAAAAGCATAAAAGATCTACACATCATAATCCCTATCAACATCGAGTAGTTCTTGATCTTCACCTACTTTGTCACTCATGTTTTCTCCCATCATTGCATGATCTTCATCAGCTTCATCTGCATTGTCTTCCATTGTTCCATCTAATGGCCCAACTCTAGCAACAGCCTCAACTTGAACATCTTCCCTATGATACGGAATATTATCTGCTATGTCAATTGGCACACCTAAGGTCATACTTTCTTGTTAGAAAGCGTCATTGCATTCTTGAGGATCTGATAGTTCACTGTCTCCCACCTCTGGTATATCAAATACACCCCTATGCTGGAGCAATTGCACGACTTGCCATGGTTCGTCCCATTTTGTATCATTTAGGTAGAAAACTTGCTTTGCCTGGCTAGGCAAGATGAATGGGTCAGATTGATACCGCCGACTCTTGACATCAATGCTTGTACAATAATTATCAGCTCGTATTATGCAATTTCGACCAGTTTTGCCAGTGTTGTACCACTCACATTGAAACAAAATTACATTCTTTTGACACATATACTCGAATTGTAAAACCTTAATCAAGTGACCATAAATGTTCTGCATCTTCCCCTCGTGGTCCCCTTCAGCAAGCACCCCACTACTTTGACTTCGACGACGGTTGTCTACTTTTTTAGTATGGTACCTTACCCCATTAAGTATGCAACTAGAGTACTCCTCCACTAATAAATTAGGACCATTTGCTAATGACCATAGTTCATCCGTCGCGACTTTTGACTTATTAGTCCTCAATCTATTTATCTACAATAATACAACCATAAAAAAATTAGTTATACTAGGTAAATTTTAACAATTAACATTCCTGTAACAAATTCCAAATGTCTTACTTTAAATTTGAACCACTTGGGAAACTCATTCCGTTGCACATTGGTAATGTTTTGTCCATTTGGAACATGCACCAGATTTTTGTGTTCCCTATTCAAATAAATATTATTAACAGTTGAAATCTTCATATTGTTATTAGAATCATGCCAAAAAAAAGTGAAACACATACTCTAGATACTTCTTTATCTCAGGGCTATTAAACAACACGAACCAATGGGCAATATCACGGTGTTCTTATGAAATCTCACTATCCCTTGTTACAAGCCCAATAGGATGAGCTGTCTCCATGAACGCTGTGTACCTTTCGCAATGTTCCCCTGAGTCTTCATTTCGTTCAGGTTGATTACGTATAATTTCAACCCCACCAAGATACAATGAGCAAAAAGTAATACACTCCTTGACAATGTAAGCCTCTGCAATCGAACCTTCTGGTCGAGCCCGATTAGAAAAAAACCCTTTCAAAAGTTCCAAGGAACCTTCAAGACAATGAGTTACTAATAAGAATAAACAACATGAACTTTCGATTGGTAATTAGGTTTGTGACAATTACCTTTCAAATGGATACATCCACCTGTATTATACTGGTCCTCCAAGTATGGCCTCACGTGGTAGGTGAATAGCTAAGTGGACTATCACATCAAAAAAGGCTGGAGGGAAAATCTTTTCAAGCTTGCATAGTATGAGCACAATTTGTTCTTCTAATTTCTCAATTTCACTACGCCTCAAGGTCTTAAAATAGAGGTCTTGGAAGAAACTACCTAACTCGAATAATGCTGTGCTAATTTCCTTATTCACAAAACCACGCATCCCAATTGGAAGAATCCGTTGTATAAGTATATGGTAGTCGTGGCTTTTTAGGCCATTTAGTCTACCATTTGTTGCATTAACAGACCTTGATATGTTTGCCGCATAGCCATCTGGATACTTGACTGATTTTAAGAATTCAAAGAAAACCTATCTCTCTTTTACGGTTAATGAAAAGCTCGCATGAGGCTTGACATATGATCCGTTGGGACGTTCAATCAGCCACAATTCTTGCCTTATTCCCCAATCTTCTAAGTCCTTTCGTGCCTTATCTGTGTCCTTGTTCTTTCCCTCAATGCCCACCATTGTCCCAACAATGTTTTCACTGAAGTTTTTCTCACCGTGCATGATATCAATGTTGTGTCGTAGCTTCTTATTCTTCCAATATGGTAAGTCATACAAGGCACTTATCTTTGTCCAATTCGGTTCGTGACGACGCCTTTTCTTGTTATTTGGATTCTTTCCCAAGTTGACCCCTGTTACATTGCCCAATTGTTCTTGAATCTTATCCATCAGAATTTCCAAAGATCTCTTCCGTTTCTCATTCTTACCATTATAGGCCAGTCTCTTTCGCCTTTCTGAGTAGTTTTCTGGTAAGTAGCATCGATGATTTGTGTAAGTAGTCTTACTTCTCAATGATTCAAAGTACGGTTCATCATTACAAGTATAACATGCGTAATGACCCTTTGTTCTCTAGCCAGAAATATCACCAAATGCTAGCCAATCATGTATTGTCCACATTAAAGCTGCATGCATTTGAAAACTCTCACAACTGAAGGCATCGTAAGTTAATGCACCAGTCTGCCATAACTCATCCAATTCATCTACCAAAGGTCTCATATAAACATCGATATCGATGCCAGGTTGCTTATCCCCTGGAATCAGTAATGTGAGCATGAAGAATGACTCTTTCATAACCATCCATGGTGGCAAGTTATAAGGAACAAGAATGACAGGCCACATACTATAGGAGCTGCTCATGTTCCCGAAAGGATTGAATCCATCAACTGCTAATCCTAGTCTCACATTGTGAGCCTCATAAGCAAACTCAGGATATTTAACATCAAAGTCCTTCCATTCATCACCATGGGCCGGATGCCTGGATTCATCACCATTGCTAGGATTATCCATGTGCCATCTCATGTACTCAGCTATCATCCTTGTCATGAACAACCTTTTTAATCTTGGTGTCAAAGGGAAGTAACGCAAAACCTTATGGGTGATCTTATTTCTCCTGCCACAATTGGTCTCATACCTTGACACATTGCACTTTGGACACCTATCTAGGGCTGCATTCTCCTTGTAAAAGTGTACACAATCATTTATGCAGGCATCAATAAGCTCGTATGACAAGCCTAAATTAGATAATAATTTCCTTGCCTCGTATATATTATTGGGAACTAAGTTAGGTTTTAATATAAAATCACTTTGGAACTTGAAGAACATATCAAGCGATTTATTGGTCCAACGATTTGTTATCTTCATATTAAATACCTCAATAACATATTTTAGCAGAGTATAACTTTCGCAACCTGGGTATAACTCGCGTTAGGCATCATTCAAAAGTTTATCAAAGTTTCTCATTTCCTCCCATTGGGTTGTATCTATGGATTCCCCTCTCATTCGATCTTGTAACAATGCATCAATCCCTCCTAGATCCCCATCTTGACCATCTCGCATTTCCTGATGGCTAACATTGTCTGATACACGTAGTTCTCCGTGCTCATGCCAAACAGTGTAACTTTGCATAATCCTATGTCGGAGCAAATGAATTCGCACATCTTCTGGACTTTTACGGTAGAAGTTTACACACTGTAAACATGGGCATGGAATATTACCGTGTCCATCTACAACCTCTCTTGCAAATTCAATGAACGAATTTACACCATTATAATATGCCTGACTAATTCTCCCATCAGCTGTTATGCCCGTTTTCATCCAATTTTTATCCATGTCTGATTTAATTCATCAAAATAATGTCAAGCCCTACATATATCACATATTACATACAAACAATCTTATTTTCCCCGGATTACAGTAGCTATCCCACACCAATGTAATTGAAGTATATCATAGACATTAGACACTCCATAGCAAAACCTTATGATATCCAACCAAATTTCACATTACGTAATTCTATGGGATTCGCTCATGAGATTTGTGCTTTCTTACTAAAGCTCTCAGATACCCCCATAGGAAAAAGAAAAATAAAAACCCATTAGGGCAAGTCCACCTATTGGCGCCAAAATGGCATTGCCGCAAGCCATTTAAACCAATTCAATTTTATTTTGTTACAATCCCAAATCGAGACTAGTAGATTAAATTCAGCATATTTTTGAATGCAAATCAGATGACTTTGATGAAATGGGAGTAAAGGCAATGCCATATTTGGTGTTGAGTTATATGTATTAGTAGTTTACTAGAATTTTAAAAAAAAAAAAAGAAGGAAATTCCACTCAAGTATGAAAATCATTGACCCCCCTTTTTTTCTTTTTTCTTTTTTATTTTGCTTGAAAAATAAATGTAAAATTAACTTCATTAAAAAATAGGGCATAAGGGAACAAGCATTACAATAAATAAATAATAACAAGACGAAAACCATGTGCAGATAGGAACCAAATCCATAGTCTTTCACAGATCCCAAACCAATTTTTAATTAGCAAAGAGGTCGTTATTCACCGAAACCCAAACAAAAGCTGCAAATCAAAACCCAAACAAGAGCTGCTGGACTTACTGCAACATTTTTCATCATTCCTTACTGCTAGACTTCTATTTTGCTCAAGGTTTGCTCTGAAAATCAAACAAAAATCGGAGAAGAGAGAGAAATCAGTCAACTAGAGTTTAGAGTAGAAAGTGATATAAATTAGAAAAATTCATGTTTAGAAATCAAAACCCAAACAAGACCAGACATTAGTCGACCATTTCTAAACTTTATTTGTAAAATGGAATTCAGTTAGACTTCAGAAATTGGGGAAAGTGATAGAGAAGAAAGAGAAATTCTCATACCAATTGATGTTTACTATAAAATTTCCCCCATTATTCTACAACTGTTCACTTTTAAAGTGAAAATTTCAAAATAATCGACCTTAATGGTTGGAAATATTCTGAATATGTAGAATACAAATCGGTACAGAAGTGTTTCCTAAATAGAATAAGAATCCACCAAAGTTACCAAATGTTTATACTGTTTTCCTTCAATTGTTCCAACTAACACTCGAACCTAAACTTAATTCAAATATAAAATATGATTTTGGAATGCAAATAATCATAAATAATAAACACCTAACAATTTCTAATTGTAAGAACACCGCAACCAAAATTTCTCAATCCAAAGCTGCACTATTTCCAATAACTGAAGCAGATTCTAACGGAGTAGAGAGTAAGGAAAACTCGCGATTTTATCTCTGGCTATTAAAAAAAAAAAAGTTATTCTTAAGTAGAGTAACATGCGAATAAAAAAAGGATAATAAATAAGGGAGGGGTGAGAGCTTCTTTCTGTAGAAACTAGAGAGAGAAAGCTCTCATTTGGGTTTCATAGCATCATCTTTCTATTCTCTTTCTCTTCTAACCCTTATTCTTTAACTTCCTATCATTAATAGGGTGAGTTAAACCCTCGAAATTAATTTCTATAATTAAAAAGGGTTGTTACGTTCCCATTTATGCATCAATTGTTCATTATTCTTCAAAGTGGGTCTATCTGACAGAGGAATGTTTCAGGTTCTTTATCTTCAGACGAAGCCATAGCAAGCCTTGAATGCTAGTCCTTGATTCCAATATGGAAGGCAGATGTTTTGGGACTAGTGGTCTCTCTATCTTTAGAGGTGTTCTTCATGCTGAGAGCTAAGGTTCCAAATCGAGAAGATTGATAATGCTTAACTTCGGGTTTGGAAGATTCTTCCTCTTTTTCAATTCTCGTATGGGTAACGAGTTCATATGGTGCTTACTGAAGGTAAAGGTCTCTTGGATTTGCACATTTGATCTTCTCCTCGATCTACTACCGGTTTGGATGACCAAGATAAGTAATTTTTTAGCTTGCCATTGGTTTTGGTCTAGAAGGTGTGAGGATCTGCCTTAATCTATTGTGGCTTAACTCCATGGCTATTCTGCTATAGAGTGTGAAGTAAGACCTGGTACCACTCTTAGTTGTCTCTCCTTCTTTCGTCTTCATGATTGAGAGACAACTAATGTGGGCAAGTCATGGAGGTTGTAGGTCTTAATGTCTAAGTGTGGGTAATTTTGAAGTGTGAATCAAGTGTCTGCTTACGAGCTTCGTCCTATGGATGGCCATGGCTACTCTGTTCATGAGATTTAAAGAACAGGTTACAGTTGGTGTTCGTTCTCGTTGGTACAGAAGTAGCAAGAAAAGGAGCCTAGTTTCGTGGTATTTTGGGTCATTTATAGGTAAAATAAAAGGTATCATGATTCAGCACCAAAAGAATCGAAAAGATTCAGTAGAAGCTATTGAATCCAAGATGGAGGAGTGCATACCCGGTGGACTCAAGCCAAGTGGGCAGAGAGCCAGCAGGGAGAGTTGAATCTGTAGAAAAGGGCACTCTGGCAACTTTTGCGACAGCAATGACTGCCAGAGGCAGGCTATTGGCTGAGAAAGACAGTTTGATTTTTGTGACAGCGGCGGGGTAGCAATCGGTGATAATAGCAGCGGCAGAGATGGAGAGGGAGGGCGACTTGGCTTTCGAATGGAAGAGGATCATAGAGACAAGTTAGAGATGGATAGACGTGTTAGAAATCTGATTGGGGTTATTTCTTTTTTTTTTTTCTTGCACCCGCCCAATATAAACGGAAGCCCGCCAAAAGGAATTTCGCTCCAAACAATAAGCGAGGAAGTATTTTGTAGTCCAATTTGGCCAAGTAAAATAATGTAAAAAGAAATTTCGATCCATATAAATTAACGAGGAAAATATTTTCTCGCCCAATTTGGACTCATTAGCGAGGAATTATTTTTGTCATCCAATTCGGCCAAGTAAAATGATGTAAAAATAAATTTAGCTCCATAGAAATGAACGATAAAACATTTTTCTCGCCCAAGGTGAGCTTTTCAGTGAGAAATAATTTCATTGCCCAATGGATTTCAAAATTTTGTGCGCTCGGGGACGATATGGAGGAAGCATATTGGCCAGGAAAATTATTATTTCCTCGCCTAAACTTTGGTTTGTCTACTCTTTTAGAGAAAAAATTATAATTTTCCTCTCCCATTTTCTAATTTTAGCGAGAAAATAATATTTCCTCACCTTAAATTTGCTTTCCCTATAAATTAGTGACAAAGTATGATTTTCCTCACAAAAAAGACATAATTGGAGACGAATTTTATTTTCCTCACCAGTATTTCCTCACAAATTATCACTTTTCTTGTAGTGAATATAGGACAGCATAGGACATCAACATACTCAAGCTTTTAACGTCTCGTCAAGTAGGGGCATGCATCAATTGAGTGATTTTGACAATCTCAAGGTAGAACTAGCAATGTTGATAAGAGAAGTGAAGATTTTAAAGATTAAGGAGGAGACACTAGTCATCTCAGAACCTATAGCAAATGTCTATTGCCTTATGTGTGATAGTCAAACACATTGTGCAAATGGTTGCCCAACCATACCTGTTTGCAAAGAAGTGATCTAGAATCAAAAACTAAATGAACAACTTGGTCATGCTGTCAACTAATTTTGTCCATCATATCTAGGGCAGAATCAAGGGGAAAACCCTATATTTGGAGACATTTAATGAGGGGGCACCAATGCCTCAGCAATTCTATGTTACCCCGCCTCCACTGATACCTCAAGTTCGATTTCATAACACAGGATAGTCTCAAAACATGGGACCACAATAGAATATTAATATTAACCCAAATAAAATGTCCACTGAGGAGACGCTTTAGTAGTTTATGACCACACAATCTATACTGTGGGCACAAAAAAACTGAGCTATGGATTATATTAAGAGTCAATTAACCCTGATAACTTAAGCGTTAAGTACTCAACCGAACAATTAGTTGACTGCTCAACCATGTCCAAACCCAATGGCTCAAGCAAATCAGGTTGAAGGATCTTCTAATGCATAAAATAATTTTGAGCAAGTACAAGTTGTCACGACACTCAGGAATTGTAAAGTTATTGATAAAAACATTAACCCTAGGGTGGCTAAACCTGGGAAAGAGTTGGAATCTAAATGGACGGAAAAATATCAATCAAAAATAAACGAACTGATATATCGACAGAAGACAAGGAAGAACATAGACGAACTGAGGAAAAGGGGAAAAATAGTAGGTGAAGAAGAATTCGTGGTTATATTGAGTAGTACGTCCCTAAAGTACCTTTCGCACAAAGGTTAATAAAAGCATTAAGGAAGCTTAAACTGCAGAGATGTTAGAGGTATTCAAATAAGTGAAAATAAATATACCTCGACTCAACGCAATTAAACAAATTTCCCTCGTATGCTAAAATTTTAAAGGATTTATGTACAGTAAAGAGGTCATTAAATGTGAAAGAGAAATCATTTATGATTTAGTGTAAAACACCCCCAAAATACAAGGACCATGGCTATCCAACCATTATACGCTATCTTAGAGAACACTGAATAGAACGAGCATTGCTTTATTTAGAAGTAAGTGTAAACTTGCTGCCCTATTCGATCTACAAGCAATTAGGCTTAAGGGAGTTAAAACCCACTCGTGTGACTTTACAACTGGCTAAAAAATCCACCAAGGTCCCATGAGGTATAGTCGAAGCCATAATGGTTCAACTAGAGAGTTTCTGTTTTCCTGTGGATTTAATAATCCCTGACACTCAACCTTTTACCAATATATCTCCACAAAATCATACACCCATCATTTTGGGACAACCATTCCTTGTCACCTCAAATGCATTAATCAGTTGTAGGAATGGATTAATGAAAATGTCTTTTAGTAATATTATATTTGAAATGAACATTTTCATGTTAGTAAACAGCTAAAAGAGATAATTGAAGTAGAAGAAATAGATCTAATAAAGGGCATTGTACAAGATCATGTTGATCGTGAGTTTATAGAAGATCCTTTGGAAAGAGTGTTATGCTTTAGTGAGGAAAAAGCAATCCTCAATTATGACAGTGATGAAATAGGAGCAATCCTCAATAGTGTCAGTGACGAAATGGGATCTATCTTTGACTTGTTGGAAGTAAGCCCAATACGTTAATTAGAAACTGGGTTGAAACTTTTGCAAAATTGGAGCCATTTGAAGAGAAAGTAGAAGCTTCCAATGTTAAGGCTCCAAACCCCAAAACAAAACCTTTACCCACCTATTCAAAGTATGCATTTTTAGGATAAGGTGAGACATACCCAGTGGTTATATCAGCTGAACTAGCAATATAATGAGAACATCAACTGATGACACTATTGAGAAAACACCAAAAGGCATTGGGTTAGTCTGTAGCTGATTCGACTGGGATAGCATATATATTTAGAAAGGAACGCTAAACCAGTCCAACAAACATAAAGCATCTCAACTAGAATATGAAAGAAGTGGTGAAAGTGGAAGTCTTAAAATTGCTAGACATAGGGATCATTTACCCTATTGTTGATTCAACATAGGGATCATTTACCCTATTACTGATTCAAAGTGAGTGGGCCTAACCCAGGTAGTTCTTAAGAAATTAGGTGTCACAGTTATTCGCAATGAAAATCATGAGTTAGTGCCTACACGTATCCAAACTAGATGGAGGATTTGCATTGGCTATTGCAAACTCAATGCCGTGACAAGAAAAGACCATTTCCTACTTCCATTTCTTCACAAGGTTTTAGAAAGAGTAGTAGGGCATGCTTACTACTGCTTCTTAGATGGCTATTGGGGCTACAATCAAATCAAGGTTGCTCTAGAAGATCAAGCAAAAACCACTTTCACTAGTCCCTTCGGCACCTTTGCATATAAGAGAATGCCATTTGGCCTTTGTAATGCCCTTACTACCTCCCAACGTTACAAGACAAGCATATATAATGAGATGGTATAGGACATCCTAGAAAATTTTGTGGATGAATTCTCTATCTATGATGACTGTTATGAGTAATGCTTAAATAATCTTAATCTTGTACTAACCAGGTGTGAAGAAATAAGCTTAATACTTAGCTGGGAAAAAGTGTCGTACCACGGTGACACAAGGTATAATTCCTAGGCATATTGTATCAAAATCAGGTATTTTGGTTGACAAAACCAAAGTAAAGTTGATTCAAAGATTTTCCACCCAAAGAAATGTAGAAGATATTTAATCTTTTTGTTTTTTTTTTTTGGGCATGTCGGGTTCTATAGAAATTTCATTCAATCTTGTAATATAGTTTCAAAGCCCTTTTGTACCATTTATTGATACAAAATGTACCTTCTAAATGTACACCTCAATGCCAAGAGGCATTTGAGAAACTAAAGGATTGCTTAACTTCAACACCCATCCTCTAATCTCTAGATCGGTCACTACAGTTCGAACTCATGTGCTCCATAAGTGATCATGCAATAGGTGCTGTGTTAGGACAGAGAAAGGAAAAAAAGGTGCATGTTATTTATTATGCAAGAAAAATTTTTAATACTGCGCAAAAGAATTACTCAACGATGGTAAAAGAACTTGAATCCATTATCTTTGCACTTAAAAAGTTTAGATCCTATATTATTAGGTCAACTGTGACTGTTTTTATAGATGACTCTGCACTAAAGTATCTTTTGACCAAACCAGAGGCAAAACCTCAATTAATCCATTAGATACTTATATTGCAAGAATTTGAGCTCGTAATAAAGGAAAATAAAAGTGTTAACAATGTTGTAGCGGATACCTATCTCATTTGCCAACGGAAACTCACTTGAATGATAATAGTCAAATAAATGATAGTTTCTTAGATGAGCAACTTTTTAATGTTGCAGCAATCATAGCTGCCATACCCTCGTGGTTTGCTGACTTTGCCAATTACTTGGTGATTAAACACATTCCAATGGATCAAAGTGCAAAAGATAAGAAGAAGTTTTTAAGAAACGTCAGAGTATTCGTTGGGATGACATATACTTCTTCAAGTATTGTCCTAATCAGGTCATCCGCCGTTATATACAAGAGTGGGAAGTACAGAGCATCATTAAATTCTCCCATTCATAAGCAGGTGAAGGTCACTTTTCCATAAGTAAAACTGCTTCAAAGATTCTCCAATGTGGATTTTATTGGCCCACCTTGTTCAAAGACATTCATAACTTTTGCATAGCAAGTGACAGATGTCAAAGGCTATGAAGTCTTACTCATGGGAACATGATGCTGTTATCACAAACCATTGTATTAGAAGTCTTTGATTGTTGGGGTATTAATTTCATGGGGCCATTTCCAGTGTCATTTGGATATTAGTACATTCTCATAGGGGTGGTTTATGTGTCTACATGGGTTGAAGTTGTCACTAGATGAACAAATGACCATACATTTGTTCTAAAATTCCTTCATAAAAACATCTTTTCACATTTTTGAATACTTAGAGTCATCATCAATGATGGTGGTAAGCACTTTTACAATCAACCAATGAGTCTGCTTTTACACAATTATGGTGTCGTCCACAGAGTAGACTCTCATACCACCCCCAAACAAGTGGACAAGTAGAACTTGTAAATCGAGAAGTAGAGCAGATCCTCAAAAAGATTGTTAATTCAAACTGTAAGGACTGATCATTACGCCTGGTAGACTCCCTTTAGGCTTATCGAATAGCATAAAAGACAACATTAAGGATGTCTCCTTATAGGCTAGTTTATGGGAAACCACACCATCTACCTGTCGAAGCGAAACACAAAGCCTAGTGGGCTATTAAACAGTTTAATGCCAGCATTGATGAGGAAGGACTTTATCATAAATAACAAATGATAGAGATGGATAAAATTCGAAATGACTCGTATGAAAATCTGTAAATTTTGAAGGAAATAATGAGAGATTACATGATCAACATATCACTAAACTCTCATTCCATAAAGGACAAAAGGTAATTCTTTATTGTTCTCGGCCTCACTTGTTCCCTGGAAAACTTCAATCAAAATGGGTTGTTCCATTCATTGTGTAACATTTTTTTGATCATGGTGCCGTAAAGATTGAAAATCCTAAGAACAAGAATAACTTTAAGGTCAACAGGCATCGCTTGAAACCTTATTTGGAGAATTTCGTAGCCTCAATTGAAACCTGGGATCTTCAAGATCTCCCACCATTTAATTGATCTCACCAAGAAGCTCCAAGTTTGTTGTTGTGCATTAGTTTTCCTTAGGGTTTTAGATGGTAGTTTGATAATAATTCAATACCCAAAGCTCTTGAACCAAGCAGAGAGAGAAAAAGCATAAAAAAAAGACCAAAGTGCTTTCTGGCATCTCGACAACATTAAGCAGCCTCCAAGGGGCCAAAAAAGTCTTCCTGGTATCCTGGCGCCATTGGGACTTGGCACACCTGATGGGGTGGGCTTTAAGCTTTGATCGATCCTTTTTCACCCTCCATGCAAGTAACTCTCCTTCTCTCTCTCTCTCTCTCTCTCTCTCTCTCTAAAACCACACCAAACTCAATCGGTTTTCAGCCAAAATCTGGCAACCCAAGGCTTTATCTTCCTAATCTCACGAGTTGAGGATTTTTCAACCGTTAAAAATCAAAAATCTAAGAGTTTGTGAAAAGTTCTTCGTGCTCCTCAAGTTTTTTGAAGTTCATCAACAGATTCACATTTGATATGGTTTCTTTCATTCTCTTGTTAAATTTTCTCCACATATGGCACAACGAAGACTCACCTGTGAAGTCTTCCCCATTCTTCAATCAAATTGATGTGGTAAAAACCTGATTGCGTGGTCTTTTGATTTTCTTTTATTGAAGAATGGTGTAGAGTGATGAGAATCTTCATCAATTGGTAAAATAGTTTGGGCCACCACCTGTGGGTGGACATAGGATGTGCCATTTGCAAAGTAGTACATATGCAATACCAGTTTTTTGAAAATTTTTCCCGCATTTCTCATCACAATGAAAATTTAATGTTGAAAATGAATTTTACGAAATAATTGATATATTAACTGGGCCTTTTTGTGTTATATTTTTATTATAATTAGTCATGGGTCCACGGAAACTACCAACCCATAGAGATCAGGCCACTCAAACCGGTGACCATATTAGATTTAGAACCAGGGAAGCTGAAATCGATAGGTTTTGGGTAAATAAACTGGTTATTGTGGAGAGAAATGGTAACTAGAATACTTTCAGGGTGATAACTTTAGGTGGTTTCAAAATTTTAGTTAACAAGGATGGTTATCCTTTGCTGCTTTTCAGTCTCAAAGTGCTTCTAAGGCAGTAAGGAAATTTTGTTGTAATACAATTCCACCGACAAAGGAGGAAGAGAGAGGAATAAAGATTATCAGCTGTGTAAAGAGAAAGAACGTTTTTGTCACCCCAGACTCATTTGATGAATTGTTTGGGTTACCTTGACCAAGGCTCTCTACGTATCCCTTTTTTGTCAATTGATAATCCAGATATGAAAAAAGTGAGTGCAAAAATATTATGAGAAGGGATAGAATGGCAAACTGCAGACCAAATGAGAATATCCAACATCAATGATCAGTAGAAGCCTTTGCACAATTTTAGCTACCGTAACCTTATACTGTTGCATCGAACATTTGAGTGTGGTGAAAAAAGAGCCATATTGCTTTATGCTATAGGCACTAGCGTTCTATTAATCTGCTAAGACTCTTGTCGTATGAGTTAGATGATTTTATAGAACACCCTAGGAGATAAGGTGGTATCCCATTTAGAGGAATGTTAACCCAAATCTTTAAGAGGCAAAGAGCTGCCAATGATAATACTTTACATAGAACTGAAGCTCTAGGGCCTCTAGACTCCGTGTCATTTACCAAAGCCTGACTGCAGGGACCCACTAGGAAACAGAAAAGCACATGTTTGCAATATGAAATAGGTAGTAACTCCCAGGTAGTCCTAAAAAAAGAAGAGAAGGAGGAAGTGACAAACCGCCAGCTCATGGATATGTTGACAAGCCAATGCGAAGTCATTGAACAATTAAATGAGTAGTGGCACACCTTGAAGTCACGGATGCTAATAATTCTAGAATGCTCCGAAACATATACGAATACCATTTTGGCGCTGGAGCTCCATTTCCACCTCCTCCACAGCAGTGAGACATGGCAAAACTATTTTTGCTCTTTGGTTTTCCTATTTGCCTTATTGATGTGATGGTGCTGTAATATAACTTATACGATTTCTCTTTCTATAGACTTGGTGCGTTTTGACTATAATCTTGGGTATTGTAACTTATTGGATTTCATCTCTATCTTCTGTAATGTTTTCTCTAGTTTTGTTTTTTTCTTTCTCTATTTAGTATGTGGTTAACACCATGTTCAATTTTTTCTTTTTTCTTTTTTTCTTTTTTGAGGTATTTATTGTATATTAGCTGTTATGCCATGCTTGATAGTATAGGTACTTTACCATGGCCAAAATTGATTAATTGGATGGCCTCATATTTGATGTTATGGATACTCCCAACTCCTATGGAAATTGGAGCGAGATGATTGCAGATAGCAATTTATTTTATTAACCCATTGAGGACAAGGATGAGTTTGTGGCAGTTATGGATTTGGAATCATAGGGTGAAGAGCTTTTCATTACTAGACCTCCCATGCCTAAGCCTCGTCCTCGTCAACCCATGGTCATCCGCATGCCGCACGAATTCTTCATGGATGATACAAGTGACTCTGACTTTAGTTTTGATGAGCAAGACTTGAGGAGTATGTCGTGGACTATTGGAGGACACTCCGATGCCAAATTTAGAAGAGGAGGAAGATTGCTAACTTCTACCCTGTTCTCGATCAATACATTGATTTTTGTTTTACGATGAAATATTATCTTCATGAGGTATTACCTAACCGTTCCCTTACTTCACCTACATCTGCTCTTCATGATGATATTTTTAGGTAAGTCCTTTATTAAGTTGGGGGGTGGGACTCAATATGTATACATGCTTAATTCATTTTCATGCTTGGGCAAGTTATATTTTGCCTTTATCATGCTTCCATGCATACTACAGACCCATAGAATCGTGTTTGGACAATTGAGGATAATGTGAATTTTAAGTTGGGGGTGATCATATGGTGAATGTACTAGCATGATTTTAAATTAGTCCTAGTTGCTATTAGCCCTATAAAGATGAATGGTTCAATTTTAGTTTCAGATAAGCAATAAGATTTAGAACGAAACTAAATCTTTTGAAGCACATTGAGAACTTAAAATTTGACATTGTTAAAATGAAAGGGTGTTAAAGAATAGAACTCATAAGAATTAGCTGTCTAAGGATGTCAAAACATAGGTGGAGATTCATGTACCCTACATTCAGTGAGCTTTAAAGCCTTACCTTCTTGATATGAGGGATTAAATGAAATCTTTACTTTCTTCCAGCTCATTTTTTTTAAGCTTCATAAACATTAGATTGTTTTGGTATTACATACACAAGGTATTTTACTTAGATCATACAGTTAAATTGATGTCACTGAAAGATGCTTTTAGCCTTTAAGAATGATGTTAGGGCATCTTTTAAATTTTTTTTTAAGACAATACCATTTCTTTCATTATACTGCCTTATGAGCTAACTTGAAAACGAAAAATAAATAAAAAATCTTTTTCTCCTGATTAGCCATAATGTATGTAACCCTTAAACTTGGTTGTTTAGATGAGCCAACCCTTATATTTCATAGGATTCTGGTGCAGTCTATTTGAGCAAGGTAGATAAGGGAATGAGAAAAATATATAAAGTGGTTAAGAAAGAAGAGATGCATGAATTTTTAGGACTTGTACATTCAAAAGCTATATATTTCCCTTGAAAAACAAAATATATATATATATATATATGGGATAGTGTACTTTAGACGGTCATTGTTATTAATCTCATGAAAAAAAAATAGAGCTCACCATTAATAAAGCATCAAGTGTTAGCCCTAAAGTCTAGTGTGTGAGGAAATGGAAAAGGAGAAGTTTGGGGGACGAAAGACAATAAAATAATGTATTTCATATTCAGCTCCCATGATATTGCACCTTGAATTCCTCATCTTTTGTTTGTTAATCCAACACCCCATAGCCAAGCTACAACCTTGTAAAACACGTAACTGACTTTCGATGAAGAGCATCTGTAAGAATGTTGATGAGACTTGTGTGAATCTTGAATAAAATTAGCTTAACAAAAGAATGAATACATCCTTCTATGATGCTGCACTTAGATATTTTAAATTCTTTCATTCACATCTTAGATAGGTTTGATGCATAAATTATTTTGCATCCCTGAATGAACCACGAGCGAAACCTATTTTGGAGTGAATTTATTGATTGAGTGAACAACTTAAGTGAGATTTGGAATTGAAACCACAATTTTAGATAATGCTTGACATTTAGTTTGCATGAGTCATATTAGATGATACATTTGAGTTGAGGCAATTGAAAATGATTAAGTGTACTAGTATTAAAAAAGAGTTTATTTGATTTCTAAATAGTGTAACTTATTTGCTACTAGGACTGAAACAAGAGACTTTTAATTGGTTAATAACTAACTTAGGAATTAATTTGAGAATTTTATGGGTAAATTCATTGCAAGCATTCACGAGACTTCACTCGTTCACTGGGGAGAACCTAAGGGATTTAAAAGACTTGCTGCACATAGCTAAGTGCAGTCGTATTTCCAAGAAAAAGAGAACTTAGATTAGTTAATTATTTCTATTTTAAATAAATTTATTGTTAGGGACTAGCAATAGGTAAGCTGCGGAGTGTGATTACACTTAAAAAGTGTAATCCTTAGCTCGAATTCCTATTGTTTTTTACGATAATTCTATGTTATTACATCTGTTTTAATAAAACTTCACAATTCTTATATGAATTTGTTCTTTGATGTAGCAAATGAGGTTTAAAGCTACAAAAACACTGCAAGTGATCATAAGGAACCTAGAGGAGCTAAACAAGAACTGAAGTAAAGCAAAAAACTACATTGCCCATTGCCATCCTGACGTTGTCCTAACGGCACAAGCAAGTAAAATAAAAAAAAAAAATTTCAAGATTTGAAGCTGGGAAGAGAACTGCTCATTGGCGTCTCGATGGCAACTTGATGTCATGACCTCGACTATTTAGCTTTTAAGATTTTTTGTATTCTTCTATAAATACATACGCTATATCAGACTTTCATATAACTGTACATACGTTCTAGGGTTACTTTCTAAGAATTTTCTCAGTAGTCTTAGGCAGTTTTCAATGAGTTTAGAATGAAGATTTGGATTCAATCTTCAAATATGCAGCAGTTTGCTCAATATAAGTGCAGAATTATCTTCAATGGAGTTTGTTTCTTCTTCTTTCTCTTTGTTATCCCAAGTAGAAACACTAGACTGGGTGAATAAGGCTGTTCAAAAAAGATCAGCAAAGAAAACTTTCAACTTTATTTTATGTAAAGATGAAAAGGAAAATAAAAAATGGAATGTACTTAAAAAATTATTCAATATTTGTGGATAAAAAGCAAGTGCTACTGTTTGTAATAAATATGAAGAGAAGGAAAGAGAAGCAAACAGAATCAATTTATAGTGGTTTGGCTTCAATATTGCACTCCCAAAGGCCTTCCTTGAGATTTCTTCACTATTCTTCAAAAAACGAGTTACACACTAGCTTCCCAAGGTACTAAAAACCTTTCCCAAGCGATTTTATCCCCATATCACTCACACCAAGTGATTCTATCCCCAAATCACTCTATAAGTCTCTCTGAAAGAAATATGTCTTGGTTCTAACACCTGAACCAAATCCAATAAGAGCTCACCCAACTCTCATAAATTAAGAGGGTTGTAAATTTCTCTCTCTTACAATAACAATGATAAGTTTAAAACTCTATCAAATTAAAAAAAAAAAAAAAACTCTCATAAGTTAAGTATAAAAGATGAAACACAAGCATAAGAAGAAATCACTCTATATTTGTAAAATGATGAACTTTTTTGTTTCTCATTGTAAGCACTTCTTTCTGCCTATTCTTCTTCTTTTTGAATTTGAGTTTGAGGCTGTATTTATGGGCAAAAATATCCAAATTCCGTTACTAAGTTAAAATGCACTTTTGCCCTTGAAAACTTTCGAATTTTCTTACTTCTGATCCTGTCTTTTAAGTTCAAATATTCTGAGATATATTTGTGACCACTTTTTGCCCTCATAATGTTCATATCATACACTACCTTAGAGTAATGAATTTTTATATATATAAGCTAGCTATGTATGGACCAAATTTGAGCTTTATACAACGGTTAGATCTTCAGACATTGCCTCCAAACCGAAACTAGCTCTAGATAAATTTTTCCGACATTCTGAATCTGTGTTTCTAATTAACGCTACAATTTCACAATGATTCTTTTAGAATTTAAAGAAACTTAAACTACAAAAGTTGTATCTTTATAAGTCTTCTTTTAACACGCCGAAAATTAGAATTTTTCAACCATTAGATTACGAGTTATGGCTCAAAAGCCAACATTAGCTCCAGATTCAGAATTACATTTTCTTTAGTAATGACTAATATTTCAACTAATTTGTTGACATCTTAACTTTAGATCCATAAAAACTTCTCTTCACTAAAGTTACATATATGGAAGTCTACTTTACCATATTAAAATTTCATAAAAATTGAACCATTAAATCTTTCGATATCATCAATATATTTAAATATGTCTGATTTGTATGTTTATCTAAGTTAAACTCCAACTTCAAGTCATCATCTTTCTTTAATTTCCATTACTCCAAACTTTGAAATTCTTTTATTTTTTTACTCCAAACTTTGAAATTCTTTTATTTTATCATCCAAGTTACGTAAAAATACCTGAAAAACAATATCAATTTCTTCCAAGCATTTTATTTTGAATCTGTCAAATTAAAATAAATTGTAACATTTTATATGAAGTCCATTTGAAAATTAATTATAAAAATTTATTTCAATATTTGTTAACATCAAAATCAATTAAAAAACTAAGCTTATAAACCCTAGGTGGATCATATGTTCCTTCTAAAACAGTAGATAATAAAGATTGTTACCAAGGATAAGAGTGATGGACCGAAGCCGATGAAGCTAAAGTCTGATTAAATGCTAAAGTTACTAGCATATTATATTGTGCAGTTGATCTTAATGAGTTTAATAGAATTTCTACATATGAAACCGCTAAGGAAATTTGGGACAAATTAGAAGTCACTCATGAAGGTACTAATCAAATTAAAAAACCTAAAATTAGTATATTTGTTTATCATCATGAATTGTTTAAAGTGAAACCGATTCGGAAATGTTTACTAGCTTTACCAAAGTTATAAATAAATTGAAATCATTCGATAAATTCTGTAGTTTACTAGCTTTACCGATATTATAAATAAATTGAAATAATTTGGTAAAATCTATACTAACTTTGAAATGGTGAAAACAATTCTTAGATCTTTACTAAATGGATTGGAACCAAAGGTGACGGCCATCCAAGAAGCAAAAGATCACTTAAGATTAAGCCTAGATGAACTCTTAGGTTCTCTTATGACCCATGAGATTACTTTAAAAGCTAATGAAGAAGAAGACTCCAAAAAGAAGAAAGGAATTGCTTTCAAGTCCACATTAATGAATAAAAGTGTTGATGCATTAAGTGATGAAGATGATGAAGACATTGCTATGATCGCTAGAAAATTCAAAAGATACATTAGCAAAAAGAAACAAGGCGGAAGAAAATTTCATAAGATAGAAACAACCAAAGAAGACTCAAGTAAGAAAGATGTTTTTTGCTATGAATACAAAAAGCCCGGTCATATTAAGCCCAAATGTCCTTAACTCAAAAAAAGTTATAAAAAGGAGAAAAAAAATGTAATGGTGGTAACTTGGGGGGATAACGATGATAGTTCCTCCGATGATGAGTCACATGAAAAAGAAATTGTAAATATTTGTTTCACGGCTTAAGAAAAGAAGAATGAGGTATATGAATCTTTTAATCAATTTACTTATGATGAATTTTTAAATGCTTTTGAAGATTTACATCATAAGCTTAAGAATATTGCCTTAAAGAATGTTTCTCTAAAAAAGATGGTCTCTAATCTTTCTCAAGAAAAAGATATCTTAAAGAATGAAAATGAATTTTTAAAAAGGATCTTGAAATAAAAATCACAACTTAAAATGATTTCAAAAGCGAAAATGAAACCTTAAAAAATCAAGTAAAGAAATTAAAAAATCTCTTGCAAGATTTGTTAAACGAAGTGAAAACTTAGATATGGTTCTTGGTAATCAAAGATATGTTTTTAACAAGAGTGGAGTTGGTTTTAACCCTTCTAACAAGAAAAATTTTTATAAGGATTTGTTTTGAAAAGCAACATCTTCTAGTAGTCATCATTGTACTTTTCATTATTGTATTAACAAAGGACATATTATTCATTCATGCCCTTATAGGAGAAAGAAATAGTGGACCTAAAATGATGTCAGTTCCAAGGAAGAAAATAAATTTAAATGAAGATATATCTAAACCTTAAGGACCCAAGAAGATTTGGATACTAAAAGTCAATAGTTGATTTTCTCTTATAGGTTTGCTTGAAGTCTAAATCAGAGAGTGAAAGATGGCTCCTTGATAATGCTTGCTAAAGGCATATGATGGGGGACGCAACTATGTTCACTTGTTTATCTTCTAAAAATGGAGGATTGGTCATTTTTAGGGACAATAGCAAAGGAAAAATTATTGGTATAAGTAATATTGGCAAAATTATATTCCCTACCATTGAAAATGTATTATTGGTTGAAGGTTTAAAACATACTTTCCCTAGTATTAGTTAATTATGTGACAAAGATAATCGCGTCATATTTGATTATTTCCATTGTATCATACAGAACATCAAATACCATGAGATATTATTTATAGGACATAGACATGAAAATATTTATGTTGTGTACTTAAATGATTTATCTTTAAATGATGTCAAATGCTTTTTTAGTAATGAGTGATAATAGTTGGCTATGGTATAAGAAAATTAGACATGATAACATGGATTTAATTTCATAACTTTTCAAATATGACTTAGTTATTTGTTTACCCAATATTAAATTTGAAAAAGAAAAATTATGTGATGCATGTCAACATGGAAAACAATTTAGAACATCTTTCAAATCTAAAAATATGGTTTCAACTTCTAAGACATTACAACTACTACACATGGATCTATTTAGCCTTACTAGGACTTTAAGTCTTGGTGGAAAAGCATATGTACTTGTGGTAGTTGATGATTACTCTAGATTCATATGGGTAGCATTCCTAGCTCATAAGGATGAAAATTTTTATTCTTTTATAAAACTTTTTCAAAATATTTAAAATGAAAAAGGGATTTCTTATTTCTTTAATTAGAAGTGACCATGGAAGAGAACTTGAAAATTACTCTTTTGAAAAATATTATGATAAACATGGTATGGACTATAACATCTCAGTGCCTAGAACTCTTCAAAAAAAATGGTGTAGTTGAGAGGAAGAATAGGATTATTAAAGAAATGGCTAGAACTATGCATTGTGAAAATAATTTACCAAAGTACTTTTGGGCCGAGGCGGTTAACACCGCTTGCTATATTGTAAATTGAGTAATTATTAGATCCATTTTAAAGAAAACCTCATTTGAGCTATAGAAACGTAGAAAACCCAATATTAGCTACTTTCATGCATTTAGTTGTACATGTTATGATTTGAATAATAATAAAGATAACATGGGAAAATTTGATGCTAAATTGAATGATGCAATATTTCTTGGATATTCTACTTCTAACAAAGTTTATAGAGTATATAATAAAATAATTTTCATTGTAGAAGAATCTATTTATGTTGCATTTGATGAATCCAACAAATTTCTTCCAAGAATATTGAAAATGATGTTGAGGATTCGAACAGAGAATGAAAAGCATTACCATTCAAGAAGGAGAAATAAAGTCAACAAAAATGAAGACAAAGAAGAACCATTAGTCATTGACAATGCTCCAAAGCTCGATGAGTTCAAAAGTAATAAGGAAAACTTACCAAAAGAGGGGTGATTTATACACAATCATCCTAAGGATTTATTCATTGGTGTTCCATCCAAAGACATAATCACTCACTCATCTCCTAGAAATATTTGTAATAAGTAAGCTTTTCTTTCTCAAATCGAGCCTAAATATTTTCAAGAAGCCAAAAATGATGAAAGTTGGATTTTAGCTATACAAGAAGAGCTTAATCAATTTGAAATAAATAAAGTTTGGGATTTAGTCCCTAGACATAATGATCATCCCGTGATTGGAACAAAATGGGGTTTTAGAAATAAAATGGACAGATTCGGGATAATTTTTAGAAATAAAGCTCGATTAGTTACCCAAGTTTTAATCAAGAAAAAGGAATTGAATTGATTTTATCCCAAATTTCCTTAGATGGTTTCGTCTATGGAAATTCTATTAAACTCATTAGAATCAAGTGCACAATATAAAAAGTTCATAGCTTTAGCATTTAATTAGACTTCAGCTTCATCTGCTTCGGTCCATCACTCTTATCCTTAGGAAAAATCTTATTACCTATGGTTTTAAAAGGAACATAGGGTCCACCCAAGGTTTATAAACTTAGTTTTAAAATTGATTTTGATGATAACAAATATTAGATTAAATTTTCACAATTATTTTTCAAATAGACATTGTATAAATGTTATAATTCATTTTAATTTGACATATTCAAAATAAAATCCTTAGAAGAGATTGATATTATTTTTTAGGTATTTTTACATAATTTGGATGATAAAATAATGGAATTTCAAAGTTTGGAGCAACGGAAATTAAAGAAAGATGATGACCAGATGTTGGAGTTTAACTCGGATGAACATACAAATCAGACATATGTCAATTAATGGATGATATCATAAGATCTAACAGTTCAATTTTTATGAAATTTTGATAGAGTAAACTAGACTTCCATATATACAACTTTAGCGAAGGAAAAATGTTATGGATCTAAAGCTAAGATGTTCAAAAATGAGTTGGAATATAAGTCATTACTGAAGAAAATGTAATTCTAAATTCTAGAGCTAATGTTGGCTTTTAAGCCATAACTTATAATCTAAAAATTGAAAAGTTCTGATTTTCGGTGTGTTAAAAAAAGACTTAGAAAGATACAACTTTTGTAGTTTAATTTTCTTTAAATTCCAAAAGAATCATGTTGAAAAAATATCCTTAATTGGAAACACAGATTTAGAATGTCAAAAACAGCTATTTGAAACTAGTCTCTATTTGGAGGCTATATCTTAAGATCTAACCATTAGATGAAGCTCATATTTAGCTAGAATATTACTGACTTATATATCTACAAATTCAATACTCCGAGGTAATGTCTGATATGGACTTTACGAGGGCACAAAAGAGTCACAATATATCTCAGAAAATCTAAATCTGAAAGGCAGGATTGGAAGTAAGGAAATTCAAAAGTTTTCAAAGGTAAAAGTGTATTTTCACTCAATAACAGCCATTTGGAGATTTTCACCTATAAATACAACCTTAAAATTGATTCAAGAAGAAGAAGAAAAGAAAAAAAAAATGCTTACAAAGAGAAACAAAAAAGTTTATCATTTTACAAATATAGAGTGATTTCTTCTTACCCTTGTGCTTCATCTTTTATACTCAACTTTTGAGAGTTTTCTTTTCTTTTTTTTATTTGATTGATTTTTAAACTCATCATTGTTAATGTAAGACAGGGAAATTTATAACCTTCTTAATTTTTGAGAGTTGGCGAGCTCTTGTTGGATTTGGTTCAAGTGTTGGAACGAAGACATGTTCTTTGAGAGAGACTTGTGGAGTGATTTATGGATAGAATCACTTTATGTGAGTGATATGTGGATAAAATCACTTGGAAAGGTTTCTAACACCTTGGGAAGCTAGTGAGTAACAAGGTCTTTAAAGAATACTAAAGATATCTCAAGGAAGGCTTTGGGGAGTGCACGTAGGCAACATTGAAGCCAAACCACTATAAATTAATGGTATTGTTTCTTTTTCTTTCTCTTTCTATTTACTGGAAACACTGGTACTCACTCTTTATCCACAAATATTGAATAATTTTTTAAGTGCATTCCCTTTTTATTATTCTTTTCATCTTGATATATTTACCTTAAGGGTTGAAAGTTTTATTTGCTAATCTTTTCTAAGCAACCCTATTCACCCCCTCTAGTGTTACTATTTGGGACAACACTCTTTTATTTTTTACATTGTTTTTTTTTTTAATATGCTAACATAGATGTGTTCTGAATTCAACCCATCAATAGTGGGTGAATTCTTATTTGAATGTTATATATGAAAAAATCCAAGCACATAATGTAAAACTTGCATGTCAGGGTTCTCTTTTTTTTTTTTTTTCTAAATCTACCTTCTAATATTTTTAAAACCTTTGAAAACTTGTCTAGTTCATTATATTTTCTTAAAATTACTAATAACTACATAAGATAAAAAGTTTCTTAATACTTTGAAAATAGAAGAGGTAGATATAGATTTATTTTTTTATTTTCTTCTTCTTTTGGTTTTCAAAACATTCAAACACTTGTAACCTTGATCATATTTTGTTGAAATCCCAAATGACATTACTCGATTAAAATGTTTTTTATATTTCCAAATCAAAAGAAAAGAGTTCTAGACCAAATACTATTTTTAAGATGAAATCTTTTCAGTTTTATTTATCTTAAATGTGATTTTAAAACTACACTTTTGAATAAATATTTTCACGATGAAACCTTTTCGGTTTACTTTTCCTGAACGTGAGTTATAAACTGGGATGATAACCACATCTAACATGGGAATAAGTTATTCATCCGAATTTGTCGGTTGGATCAAGTTCCATCCTTATATTTCTTAAAAATCCAAAATTTCATTTTTTGCATTGATTATCCTAGTTTAATTTACTTTGAATCTTACAAGCTTTCCTGCTTAGTTTAGAATTGTTTTAATTGCTTGTTTTCTAGTCTAATTTAATTACTTGCAATTTAATTTATCATTAAGTAGTTAATAACTCAAAACAAAATTTCTCAAAATCAAAACCCAAGTTTACTTTCAATGTTTTTAAAAAGAAAAAAATAGTTTAAAAGAACTTAGAAACCCTTGGCTTCACTTGTAGTTCCCTATAATAACATTCCTGGTCTCACCAAATAAAACTGCACCGCCTACCCTTATACTTAGGGATTGATTTTAACTGCACATTTGTGATGCAGTCATCTCCCTTCTATAACCCCAACTTGAATGAGATCACTGCTAACTACTTAGTTCATTCTTCTACCTTATTGTACAGCTTCATATATCTTCGGGAATACTCAATTAAGCCTTCATTGTTTTTCTTCTTCATCGTAAGAAGGACGTTAGCTATTTTTGCCTGTTTTGCATTAGCTAAAAAATTTAGTGACAAACTCCTCAACCAGGTGCTTCTAGCGACCGATACTTCTTGGGGGGTAGCTTATGAAGCCATTAAAGCATCGTATCCCGCAGACTCAATATGATACACTGCATATAAGCTTATCGTCCCAACTCTAGAGTGTCACGGTCAGCATGTAGTGTTGGTAATGTGCCAGAAGGTCTGATTTCCCATCATAAACAATGTAGCAGAGGTCATAAACTTCTCTAGGGGCTTTGATTCACACGTCATAATGAATGAAGAGGAAGATATCCTCTCAAGCACCTTCCTGGCCATCATACGAGTAATTTAGCCAAATCCATCCCACTCAGTGTGTTGTGGCCTTTCAGACACTTTAGACTTGCTGGACTTTTTTGTTCTGGTCAGCACCACATCATTACTCAAGGAACTTTTACTTGCATCTTGGTGCCTCCTTTGATTGGACTGCTTCTTCTTAGGGGTATCTTCCTTCAGTTGAGACCTAGATGGCCTCTCCTTTTGTTGTTATATGAGTTCTTGGTGTTAAACTTGGGTTGGATGTGTACCCACAGGTTCTGTACCAATAGCAGCTCCAGATCCAGCACCAGCTTCATGTCTGGTGCCTAGTTGCCCTTCACCATAAGCATCTCCTCTCCCTCGATTATCGGCCCCCAGTGGATCATGATATAAAGAATCATAACTTCCTTCTAAACTAGATTTGGGCCCTTTGTAATCAGAATAACCACGGCTTATAGGTGTTCCATTCTCATTGCTCAATCTTTGAAGGATTTCTTCCAATTTCGATTGCTTTGTATCAGCCTCAGCTTGCAAATCTTCTCTCCTTTTAGCAACTTTAGGATCATCAACCTGACGCTGTTTTGCTTGATATTTGCCCTAGAGTGTGAATAGTTAATGCACCTCATTTTTTCCTTGATGGTCCCATATCATCCCCTACACGATGAGGTGATGAGAGCATTTCATCTCCATCTATCGCCATATATGTAGAACATTTTAGAAAATGCAGAGATGTGGAAATAAAGAAATGAGTCCCAAGATGGGTGACAAAATATGAGCCAATAAAAAATTTCACTGTGTGTTAATACCACGTCAATTAAATAGAATTGAATCAAGCTCGCAGAGTAAGAAAACATCATATTAAATTGGCCGAAGGGGATTTCCGACCAAGAACTCTCTAATGGCAAAGTCAAAAATAGCTTCAGAGTAATAATAAGAAAATAATAAGTGTTCAGTTGACAATAGTGAGCATAACTGATTTTTGGAGGGTAAGTGTTGCATTTAAAGTAAGATAGAATGAATAAGTGATTACTAAAATATTCAACAAAATCATGATTTCATATCTGTTATATGTATATAAAGTGTATATGGCGATCTACTTTGTATTAAATGTCTATCACTTAGCATTAAATGTGCATGGGAGAAATCAAGGTAATGAGCGAGATGTAACTATGTTGAATATCCAAATATCACATTTGTCTATCACTTGTAAGGTAACAAACTAGTTCAATTACAAAATAATAATAAATAAATAAATTTTATTACTAAACAGTATTTATTATTAAAATTAAACAAGTAGTTATTCTTTTTGTGGTGGGACTTAGCTAAAGTGATCAGAGCCAGATAAGCCAATGTGCACATGGCATACACATACTTGGAACGAGACCGCTTGTCCTTAGTATTTTCTACACCAACAATCATTTTCATCATGTGTTTCTTGGATAGGTTAAAGCCTAAAATGAAAAACACGTTTTCATAGGCTGCCCAAATGTGAAGAAAACACAAGATGAAACTACACTTCTGAGCTTAATGAAAATAAAACATTATGATACCAAGATTTCGTTAGAAATATACTGGAAAATATTTTGAAAGGAACAAGCCATCTTTATCAGTCTTCTATACTAAAAGTCGTAATGAAAAGTAAGGATTCAACATCCATTTTTCAGCCATTTTCTCCTTTTACATCCCTGAGTGTGAAAATGACACTTTTAACCCCTTAGACGTGTGAACCTATGCATAGTCATGGTTGAGCTACACCATTCTCCCTCTTCTTCTCCCTTTCCCTCCTTTTGTTGGCAGCTTCCCGCTTTCCTTCTTCTCCCTCCCTCTTTCCCTCTCACAGTTAGAAGGAATCTTTCGAAATAAGCCAGAATCTCAGTCTTCTATACTAAAAGCCGCAACGAAAAGTAAGGATTCAGCGTCCATTTTTCAGCCATTTTTTCCTTTTATACCCCTGAGTGTGAAAATGACACTTCCAACCCCTCAGACGTGTGAACCTATGCTTGGTCGTGGTTGAGCCATGCCACTTTCCCTCTCCCTCCTTCTGTTGGCATCTTCCCTCTTTCCTCCATCTTCCTCCCTCTTTCCCTCTCACATTTAGAAGGAATCTTTCGAAATAAGCTTGAATCGCCTCTTCAGTTTTCAACGTCCACTTTACCCACCCATTTTTTCCCACTTTTGCCATTACTTTGCCACAACACAAAAACTAAACCTCTCTCTACATAAAAAGAGCGGTTTGAATCTTGGATGTGGTTGAGCCACGTTTCCAACCTCGAGCACTTCGTCTACACACTGCTCGATGTCTTTTCAATGCCAATTCTCCTCTTCGACTACAAAGCTTCTATAGTTACATTTTCATCTGGTTTCATTAGCCTTATTTCAATTTGTACATCAATGAAAAACTCATTTATTTACCTTGGTTCAATCCTAAAGGCATTGTTGGATATTTTGGAAAGCTTTGGTTTAAAGTATTCTAAAAAATGCTCTGTACCATACGTAGCTCTTGCATCAACGAAAAATTGGCTCAGAGAAGAGAAAAACGGTTGTTGTATCCGTCTCTCGGTTCATGCCCTAGATATACTGTTCTTGGATCAATTGTACAATTGACTCGAAGAGGAAAAGCTTCTTGTGCTCCAAATTTGTTTCTTTAAGGTCAATTTTTAAGATTGCCCAATTTATTTGGTAATTCCCACTTCGCACTAAATTTTTATTTTTTTTCTCAGTCAACACTTCTTGGTTTTCCTTGTTTACTTTCTCACAGTTTGAAGCTAATCTTTCAAAAATTAACTTTAAGTGGGTACGTGATTGAAAATGTTGTCACTGCTTTATTTTTATTTATTTGGTTAAGTTATAATTCTGTAACTGAAGTTCTCGCACGAATTATAAGTATACTCTTCATTCTATATATTTGTAAGCTTTCTCAGTAATTTTTCCCAAAATATTTTAGACTTACAAATTGCATAGTGCACAGTACAGTTTAGTGTGTCAATCTAATATTTTGTTCATACATGTATTGGATTTTAAATAAATTCACGAACCACTGCTTTTAGTTCTTTTGGGTTGTTAAATTCAAGTTTCACTGTTTTAGCTTCATTAAAATTATATGTTCCTTACCATGAGTAATAAATAAAATACCAAACAAATTCCATCTGTGTCCTTTATGAAGAAAAGACACCGCACTTTGTTGGGTGTTATGATAATTTGCTCAGTTTTATTTTATTTTTTCATTTGATTGGTGTGATGAAATTGTATTTTCATATTACTTTATTGATAGAAATATAAACATATTGATTATAATATATATATAAGTATTGACTTTTTTTTAATCTACTAAATACAAATAAAGTTATAATTGCACTAGAATAATGTGTCTTCAGCTATGCTAAGTGCATCATTTATTAGAGCTTGAAAAGTATTTTTTTCTTTATTGCAAAAGTTTTATTTGTAAGAAAATAGAATTATTTCCTTATCCTTTTATTACTAAGTGTCTATTATGCTTCTGTTGTAGCATGTTTAGTTAATATGCTTTCTCTAATAAAATGAAACTAAGATTTTTGTTTTTTCATTTTTTCATCAATTGATCTTATGCATTTGAAATTTTTTTGTTAAAACTAACTAATAAAGTATTATTTTTTGCATTATCTTCTTTTATTGAATTTTTTAAGATTTAATTTTTATCATTATTAGTTTCTATTATGGTATGCTATCGTTTTGGTGTTTTTCTTACACTGAATCTTTTTATAATTATTTTTTCTTTAAATGTGTATTCTATATTCTAGAGAATTTTTGAAATTATCTTACATTTTTGTTTTGCACTTTTGATATGACCATGCATGCATTCTATTATTTCTTATACTATATCCTACTTGTTGCTTCTCATTTGTTGTTCATAATTTCTTAGATGTCTTTAATCATAAATATTGATAATCCAATGACTTTAAAGTGGCAACATAGTAGTTATTATCTAGGTTTTAAAAAATAAAATTTTTACACAATTCTCTGTGTATTTTATAATTAATAATTTTTTTTCTTCATAATAGGTTTTTGATGGAAAAGGCTTGTTAAGTCAACTTGTGCTTTCATTGTGGAAGAAATATAAAGTATGGCACCTATCTTTTACATTGTGACTTAACTCTTTGCCTTGGTCATGTTGAGTATTATATCAATATTTATCGCTATCTTAGTGTCACACCCCAAATTTCGTGACCCGAGGAGTGAGTGGAGGAGTCATAAACCATCTATAGTAGCTACATAAACCCTAACTCAGGTCAAATACATCTAGTCAATAGCATACATTCAAGTGAGTGACTGAAATAATAGTGTCTAAGTCTCTGCCCTGCTAAAATGTAAGATAAAATATTGGCCTTATGGCCTTACAACTATGTCACACGAACAGAATAAGTTTTTCCGTCCCAAATATTTTATAGTAAAGGTTGCTCCAATGCTGACGTTAAGTTTCCCCAGGCTGTCTATCTAAATTACCAATATTTGTACCTGCATCACGGTCTGTAGGGACGTGAGCACAAATCCACGGGT
>QLOD02000038.1:14161120-14175459 GCA_003260245.2 Sideroxylon spinosum | reverse complement strand
TTGAAAAAGGAAATTCTATGCCTGTTAAAGATATTTCCCCCCCCCCCCCCCAAAAAAAAAAAAAAAAAAAAAAAAAAAGCAAACACCACCCAAATAACATAAACAAAGATTAAATCCCACACTACCTTTCTATATTTGGGGACTTTAGCATCCCACCAAGACTCCAAAAAATTGCTTCATCCTCTTCAGAAAAACACCCAAGCCATGCCAAAGCATGACAAAGCTAGGTTCCACAACTCCTTCGCCCATGAACATTCCGCAAATAGATGATCAATAGTTTGAATCATGTCTTTGCAAAGATAGCATCTATTAGCAATTATCAACTCTCTTTTCTCCAAATATCAATTGTCAAAATTTCACCTTGCACCAAGAAGCACACAAAAAATGCCACCTTTGATGGAACCTCACACCTTGAAATTTCTCCGCATGGAAAATTCATTGTTTCATGGATTAATATTGTTGGATTTTTTGTTAAGCAAAAAAAATAAAATAAAAATGGAAATTTATGTTTTGCTGTTTATATACCATAGTGGGGTTTTTAGCAAAAAGGCTTTATCGGGTGTTAAAGTCATCTTTTCAACTTGTTCTATTCCATTCATTTAATGTAAGGTGAACTTTATACCTGGGGTCGAGATGAAGGTGATGGTAGATTAGGTCTTGGTCCGGGTCGTGGCCCAGACGAGGCTGGTGGACTAAGCATCCCTTCCAAAGTAGAGACATTACCTGTTCCTGTGGTTGCTGCTTCCTGTGGAGGGTTTTTCACAATGGCTTTGACAAAGGAGGGACAACTTTGGAGTTGGGGTGGTAAGAACTTCACATTCTCTATAAGCTACTTTTTTAGTTCTTTCTATTTTATAGCGTTCACAGTTAAATTTAATTTCTTCATTTTCTTCTACAAATGTGAAGACCAAAGAGCACAAAATGTGTGATTATTGACCCGAGACCAAAGAAGGAAAAGAATGGACTAAAGTGAGGAGTTCATTGGTCGTACATAGTTAAGGGGGATGGGATCCCGTTTTATTATCTGGCTCTAATGAATTGGAATTAAAAAAATTGATATTTCTTTACAAAAATAGGTGTAATAATAGTCGTATTGTTTTCAGTAGAAAGAACCTGGAAAATTTAAGCTATCATCAGTGTCATCAAAATTGGACAAATTATGCTGACTATACTTTTATAAAAATTCCAAGGGTATGATGTCAATATCTAATGTAGTTTTGAAGGCTTTGGAGCTTCTTTAGAGTGTTCAACATGAAGTTCAAGTCATGTTTCTTTTACAGATTAAATTGACTATTGCAGTTGTGTTAGACTCAGTAATGACACTTCTTCTGGGGGAACTATGATCCATTTAAATTTGGTTTTGGTAAAGAATATTATTCCAAATTTATTCCAAAGTGAACTATGACCCATGAAGAGCTTTAGATTTCCAGGGTCAATAGCAATTTAATTTGGATTTTTTTTTTGTTACCGTCATTTAAGAAAAATATATGATATCCGTTGTCCGGTTAAAAATAATTCTGAAACCGCTGTTAATGAAAGCGCTATTTGAAACAACGTTTTTGAATACATGGAAAGCGTTATTTGAAACAGCGTTTTATTCTTGTCTTGGGCAACATTGAAAACATTATTTGATCTAACATTTTGACCAAGCTGAAAATGCTGTTTGATATAACGTTTTTCCCTCACATTGATTTTGGTAGAAAATGTGATTTAAAATAGGGCGTTGGGTCTCTTCTGAAAACGTTATTTGATATAGTAATTTCTACGTTCTATTTTTCAAATCAACTCCACTTTCCGTCGCCAGACCTTGATGTGGGTCTTTGCTCTTGTTCCCTAGTAGACGACTACTCCTTCTTCCTCACCTTATTCGTGTCCCAATTCGCCGAGGACTGAATCACCGCCGGCATCGATACTTGAGAGGAAGCGGTGCATCTGAGGCCCCTAAATGTCGTAGAGGGGAAGTTCTTCTTCTTGGGTAGAGCGCCCTTGGCGGCACTGTCATTGTTGGGGGTGAAGGTGGAGAGGAGAGAGGAAATGGTGGATTTATTGCAAGTGGATTGGATGATAGAAGGTATTTGTGGGGGTGGTTGGGATTTGTTTCTGAGATGAGTTGTTGGTTTTTGGGTCTCCTGTATCTGATTTGTTCTGCTGCTATTGTTGAGCTTTCCTCACCAATACCAGCTACGGGCATGGTGATTCTACGAGAAAGAGAAAGCAGTGATGGGAAGATCCGTCGGATGGGTGAAAACGTAGAAAACGCTTTATGTAAAAGTGTTTTTACGGCTAAATGACAAGCGCTATTTCAGCTATTTGAAATAGCGTTTTCTGGCAAAATCACATCAAAGGGAAAACGCTGTTTCAAATGACGCTTTCAGTTTATTTCAAAATGCTGTTTCAAATGGCGTTTTCATTAATTGTAACTCACCAATTATTTTTAACCGGACAACATATGCCATATATTTTAACTAAATAAGGGTAAAACAATAAAAAAATTCAATTTAATTCTGTCAAAATCCAATTCTTTACTCTGAAGCTTGATTATGTGGTTTTACACAGCAAACTCTAACTATGAACTTGGAAGAGGTGATAAGGTTGGTGGATGGAAGCCAAAGCCAATTCCTTGCCTCAAAGATGTTCATATCGTTCAGATAGCAAGTGGTGGATATCATTCTCTTGCTTTAACCGGTAATATTAGAACTCTATGATTTGAGCAGCAGTTTGTTCAGTATTTCCACAGAGCCCTGGTTTTATATCTCATTTATGAGATACTCTCAGATGAAGGCAAGGTCCTTTCCTGGGGTCACGGTGGACACGGTCAGTTGGGGCATTTTTCTACCCAAAATCAGGAAATCCCTGTACTAATTGAGAGTTTAGGTTGTGAAAGGGTTACCCATATTGCTTGTGGGGGTTCATCATCAGCAGCTGTTACTGGTAAGTTCCCTATATATGTACAGATAGCATATTATCAAATGTCGCAAGAGAGATTTTTTTATTATTCTTATTTTTTTTTTTTTTGATTGTGTGCTCAGACAACTCAGGTACTTTTTATCTCCCAATCCATATTCATAGTCATTAAAGCATGTCTGAACTTGTGATGCTAAATAGACATGGAAGATATTTCACACCTAGATTGGCGTTTTTTGATTGTCAATCACCTGGAACATTTATTTGTAAGGAAATGCATTTAAGACACTATGAGATTAACATCGTTCAGTGATGACTTGGCTTAAAGAGCATGGAATATGTCCCCCCCCCCCTTCTCTTTTGGGGCACAGATTACTGAATCTATTATTGAGTATATATAATTCTAAGTAAGAGTGAGGAACAATACTGACTTTGCAACATTTTAAATGAATAACAGTATGCTTATATTTCATGATTGCTTATTGCTACTTATATTTCATGATTTTTGTCATGATTAATCAACTCAAAAGCTATACGATAATGGACAGATAAAGGGAAGCTGTACATGTGGGGTAATGCCAAGGATTCACAATTAGGTATTCCTGGGCTGCCAGAAGTACAACCGTTTCCTGTTGAAGTTAAGTTTCTAATGGAGGATGATGGGCTTGGGATTCATCATGTGCTCTCTATTGTGGTTGGTGCATCTCATGCTATGTGCTTGGTCTCAAGGCTAGGTTCCCAAAGAGTGCAGTAGGTTTCATATGTAACTGTTGAGCTCTCTCAAGCATAAAGAAACAAGGAACAATTGGTTAAGCTTTTTGTGATCGAACAGGTGAAAATGCAATTTCACTGCCACTTCAGAATGGTTGCCAAAAAGGAATTTAACTTTCATCAACATTAGAAGAAGAATACATATTCATAGGTATGACATACTGCTGCTGCTTATCTGTCTGGATTCTCTCAGGCTATGATTGGATCAAGTATTTGAGGGGAAAAGAAAATGGAAGGAAAATGAATTTGTTTATATGTGCACATTATGTATGATTATTCAAATAAATTATTATTATTATTATTATTTGCTACCCTATCAAAAAATAAAATAAATTTAACATTTTTCTATATCATTTTTCTTTTCTACATTTTTTATTTTCATTTTCTTTTCTTGTCTCTATGCAAATTCAAGAACCAAGTAATTTATTGTTGATCTTTGGTTTCTAAATGTGGTTGACCTGTGTTGTTGAAATTGCAGGTGCTGCTTTGTTGAACTGCTGCAGTATGAAAACTGCAACTGGTGATCATGACATTTGATAAATGAATTGTATTAGATGATTGGAATTTCTAATGTTGTAGACTATTCCTCTCAGTTCGCAAGTTAAGCCAGCATAAAAACTGCAACTATGGGGGATCATGAAATTTGACGAGCGAATTGTAGTGGATGATAACAGTTCCAAATGTTGTCGGCTATCCTCTCAGTTCTCATGTTTAAGGCCTCTGAAATTCCATCCCATGCATTGTCTTGTAACCAATGTCAAAGTAGCAGTTTTGGTTCATGATATTTATTAGAAGAGAATTTTAGTACTCACATTATTGTCTAAAACTGCTCATTCTTAGTCTTGGAAATGTGTGGGGTTCACGTCCCAGTAGCAGGTTTTTCAGGGGAGCCCAATCTTTGTGCTAAAGATGAAGAAAACAACACGTAAAAGGGGCATGATTGACTTTTCGTTCCACAGGTTTTCCACTCGGCTTTGGCTTATCCTTTTTCGTGTTTGTTTTTCTAGATTGACAAGGACACGGATTCTTACCATCATGGTTGGTCGGTTGATGGAGATGGAGATGGAAAGATCATCCACCAGAATCTCTCTCTCTGACTCTCTCTCTCTCATCCCCCATCCCCCCCCCCCGAATCAAATCCAACTATTTAATTTTTCATTCTCCGTTAAAAAGTGTTTTCAAAGAATCAAATCCAGCTATTTAATTTTTCTTTTTCTCTCTTCGATAGTGTGAGGGATGACTATATAGGTTGACAAAGGGCTGTATTGGTAGCATAGAGGGTAGTGGAGGCAACAACTAAGAGTGCTGAGGTGGAATGAGAGAGAGAGCATAGAAGGGGTGGTAGCCAGAGCACTTTCGATTTTAAAAAGGGTATCATCCAATTACTCCCACTTTCCATGGTATAGATTTGGAAAATCCATTCATATACATGCAAGAGTTTATGTGTGGCATTTGTATGGATCAGAATGTGAATGAGGACACCATGAGACTTAGATTGTACCCTTTTTCTCTCAAGGATAAAACTAAGATATGACTTAATTTCTTGTGGCCTAGGTCTATTGGGATGCAGAGAAAGATGCTGATTGAGTTTCTTAAGAAGAATTTTTTGGTCCATAGGATTGTAACCGTTCAAAGGCAAATGATGAATTTTTTGCGTTAAGGCTTAAAAGATACCATAGGATTGTAATCGTTCAAAGGCAAATAATGAATTTTTTGTGTTAAGCCTAATGAGTCTTTTGGTCAATCATGAGAGAGATTTAAGGACATATTTAATGCGTGTCAACATTATGCACTTGAGCAATGGAGGGTGGTTAGTTTCTTTTATGATGCCCTTTTTTCTTGGTTATAAGTTGTGTTGTATTAGAATCCTTGAAGAGCCATTGATAATCACCACTTGATTTGACCCAGAGCTTTTCCTTTAATTGTTATCATTAAATCAAACTGGTCCAAAAATAATATAATCAAAGTCGTACATAGAACCTATCCCAATTAGATCTGACATACAACAGTTGGAGCAAAATAATAAAAGAGGAACATTTGCTTTCAACATCTACTAATTAGGACAAAATCTCAGGAGTGAGTACTACGCTCACAGACCTACTACATGGGTCTAAGCCTTAGGAGTAATAACAATGCCTCATTGGACATCGACCTTAATTTTGTAGTTTTTAATTTACTGGACCATAAGTGATCGTCTCGCAAATGTGTAGTTAAACTTAACCTCCAAGTAGAAAGATATACGGTGTAGTTTTATATGGTGAGACCAGGATCGTATCCACAGGAACTAGATCGAAACCTAGGGTTACTAAGTTATTCTAATTTATTGTTCTTTTTTGAAAGCAATAAAAGTAAAATCAAGTTTGGTTTTGATGAGATTTTACCTACAGCTACTAAATAAAGAATTTAAATGGCAATGATTAATTTAACCTGAATCAAGTACTCAAAATAATTCTAACGAAAGTATAAAAATTACAAGATTCAAAATACTTAAACTAAAGCAAGGCAATAAAAACTAGAGTTCTAAAGGAATAAGAAACAACTTGATTCAACCTACAAATCGGGTGTATACCTTATTTTCATGCTAGATGTGATAAAAAGATACCATCGTTAAAACATGTAATTCAGATTCCTTTTCAATGATTTCGAAGTACGAAGAAAGTTGTAATTAAGTAAACGTTGTCAGTGATTTCATCGAAATATGGTCGAGGTCACGAGTTTTCAAAATATTAAAGAAAGTTTTAATCATGTGAATGTCAACATTGATTTTTGTGAAATATGATCGAGGTTGCTTGTTTTCGAAAGTTTTAGAAAACAAAAGAATAAGAAAATCTGGAAAATTCTAGATCTGATCTTTATATTTTCAAAGTAGTAAGAAAGTTTTAATCATACGTGGGTAATAGGGATTTCAAAGAAATTTAAGTTTTCAAAGGTTTTGAATGGTATAAAATCGATCCAGGAAAGAAAGAACCCTAGTATGAAAGTCTTACGTTGTGTACGTGGATCCATTCACATCTATCATTCCAACAAAGATCCACCCATCATTGATGGGTTGAATCAAGAATCAATCTACACTAGCATGTTAAAAAGAAGAGTAAAACAGAAAATAAAAGAGAAAGTTAAGAGAGTTTTCCATTGAAACAAAATTGGCAATATAGCATTGACAAACAGTTGTGCAGTTGAAACATTAATCCAAACTTCATTACAAACTCATTGAAAACTCTCTAAAGACTAAAGGAAAACACTCAGAAAACTAAACCTAGAATGTGTAAAAGTCTAATACAGCATGGGTATTTTATAGAAAGCTTGACAAAACCCTAAAGTTGAAGTCTCGAGGACGCTGGATCCGACGCTAGGGCTACCATTTGGACACTAGAAAGTAGTGCAGAGCTCTTATTTTTTTCATCTTTTTGGACTTTAGAGGTTCTAGGGTTTAGCATTCGGTCGATGTCCAATCACCAGCTCAGTTCCACTCTTTTCAGCTTCCTTTTGATCCTCCTTTAACTCTTCATTCTCCTTTATGCTTATTCCTGGTGTTTTCCTTACTTTTTGTTCATTTTTCTGCAGTAAAAGATGAATTTGTATAAGTAACACAAAACCATATCAAAACATATGAAATGATAAGAAATACAAATTAAAAACAAGAAGAAATAAAGCTAATGATTACAGTTTTCAAGTGCAATCACACCCCCTAACTTGCCTATTGCTAGTCCCTAAAAGTATTTTATTTAGTAACAAAATAAACTATCTAACCTAGTTTCTCTTTTCGTTGGAAACATGACTGCACTTAGTTACGTGCATCAAGTCTTTTAAGCCCTTGGGATCCCCCTAGTGGACGAGTGAAATCTCGTGAGGGTTTACAGTGAATTTACCCATAAAATTCTACAATTAGATTCCTAAGTTTGTTATTAAACATTTAAAAGCACTCTTGGTTTAGTTTCAGTAGCAAACAAATTACAATATTCAAAAATCCAATAAAATCTTTTTTTACACTAGTGTAACTCGATCATTCTCAATTGTCTCATCTCAAATGCATCAACTGATATCACCCATGAGAACCAAATGTTAAGTATAGCCTAAAACGGTGGTTTCAATTCCAAATCTCACTCAATGTGTTCATTCAATCAAAGAATTCACTCCAAAATAGCTTTTGTTCATGGTTCATGTGAGGATGCAAAACAAATTAAGCATTAAACCTATTTAAGACGTGAATGAAAGAAGTTTAAAATATTTTAGTGTAGCTTCATAGGAGAATATATTTATGATTTTTTCAAGATAATTTTACTTAATATGTACACAAGTCTCATCAATGTTCTTACAGATGCTCTTCACCTAAAGTTAATTAGGTCTTTTGCAAGGTTATAACTTGGCGATGGGGTGTTGGGCTAATATAAGAAAGATAGGGAAATCAAAGTGAAATATCTTGAGAATTAAATGTAAGATGCATTACTCCCCTCCCCCCAACTCATTTTCCACTTTCTTTCATACTGCACTGAAGAACCAAACCCTAAAGCTTTATTGATTATGACTTTTTTTTATTTTTTATTTCTTAAAGAAAGCTCATATAACTCTTCTTCTTCTGCCATTTTATTATTTTTCCCTCTTACCCCTTTATCTATCTTGCTCAATTAGATTGCACCAGAATCCCATGACATGCAAGGGTTGGCTCACTTAAGCAACTAAGGTAAAGGGTTATATTCATTATGGTTAGACAAAATAAATTTTATTCAAAATCTTTTTCCGGTTTCAAATTGGCTCTTAGAGTAGTGTAATGAAAGAATGGTTACAGGTTTCAAAAATTCTAAAGATGGCCTAAAATCACTCTAAAAGTTACATGCATCTTACTGAGACATTAAATTAACTGTGTGTGCTTAGCAAAGTATCTTGTGCATGTAGTACCAAAGCAAGCTAATGTTTATGAAGCTAAAAAAATTGTGAGATGAAAGAAAAATATAAAGAATGTAATCCTCATATCCAGAAGATAAGGCCCTAAAGTTCACTGAATGTAAGGTTCATAAATCTCCACCTATGTTTGACATACTTAGATAAGTAATTCTAATGAGCTCTATTCTTTAACACACTTCCATTTCAACAATAAAAAATGTGAAGTTTTCAATGTGCTTCAAAAGGTTTAATTTCATTTAGAATTTTGTCAATTATCTAAGGCTGAAACCGAACCATTTGTTTTTCTAAAAGTCAATATAAACTCAAGACTAATTTATAATTACGTTGATATCTTCACTATGTCCCTAGTCTACCATGTACTCATCCCTCCCCTTCCCCTCACTTAACATGCACATTGTCCTCAATGCGCTAAATCTAAAGTGTGTAAGTCTATAGTGTGCATGGGAGCATATAAAGGTAACAAATATCTTGATAAAGAATAGAATAAGTTACTAACAGATACCAACATTATTTCATTTCCATCCCAAATATAACTTACCAAAATTAAAATAATGATCCTCATGGAAGATAATGTAAGAAAAAGAAACAGTCGAGTTGATATTACCATATGAGCACGATAAGCCAAGTTAAGATGCAAAGTGAGGCAAAAAGCAATTGTGAATAGGAAATCCTCCTTCTTATCATTATCAAACACGACTAAAGAGCATCCTCCCAAAACACAATCTCACACTCAGTTGGTTTTTCCTTGTTAACATGAATGTTATGGTGCCTAAGATCTCATGGAGTAACCCAAAAAAATAGGTACGGGGCCCTGGATGTGGGGATCCGCAAATGAAACGATGATGTCCCCATAAATCCGAAACCATGGATGCCTCCAACTCATCTACATCATCCAATGGATCATAGAACAATGTGAAATCAACAACCATCCCAACCTAATTGGTATAGGATTTAGCATCCTCCTGATCAGAATCAGTAAGGTTGAGGTCATCAATGTCTTTGAATTCTGACATGGCTATGTACCTGATCTTGTAATTATTATTCAATGACATATTAGGATGCATGCATTCTCCATGAAGAAAATCACAAAACAAAAACACATTGAATATGGTTCCAAAAAGAACAAAGAAAGAAAGTATGCAGTTATAAATATTACGGACCCAATGTAAAAGTAAACATACCAAGTCTAAGAGTTTAAAGTTATAGTACCTAAAGTAACATCTCATAATACACATAAACAAGAAAATAAAGACAGAAAGATAGTGAATGGTGTTGCCAACTATCATAGTGGTGGAAGAGGTGGAAATGGTGCCCCTGGGCTAAAATGATAATCGTAGATACTTCGAAGAATTCTGAATTTTGATTTTTGGTGACCTCCATATGGGACATTCATTCATCTAGACTTGTAATCTTTTTGCTTTATCTTGTTAGTATGTCTTAGAGCTGGTGGTTTTTCATGAGAGCTACTGCCTCTTTCAAAAGAGGAACTTGTAATTTTTTTTCCTAGTGGGTCCTTGTGGGTGGGCTCTATTGAAGGATAGATACTTAATCGGTCCCTTAGGTTGGGCTCGTTGAATGTATCTTCTATGGCTATTCTTTGTCATGTGAAAATCTGAGTTAGCATTCCCCCAAAAAGCATTCCACCTGCTGCCAAGGTTGCTCAACAAAATCATTTATCGCATCCTATAAGAGTTGGGGTAAGTCAATACTATCCTCAATTCCTATATCATATAAAAGCACATCCCTCTTTTCATTACATTCTAATGTTCTATGTAATAGGATCAAGTTGTGCCAACTGAACATGTGTAATGGCCAGCAACGATCATTGATGTTAGAGATTTTCACTCGGCCGGCTTGTGGACATTCAACTCCTCCCATTAATACCTCTACACTCACCCTACCCAAGCCAGGATGATCCCAAGGCGTAAATGGATATTGTGGAAAATTAGGACGAGATAGGTTGATAGTTCAACAAAAAAAATTGGGAGTAACGTTAGTGTTCCGAGCCCTCACATAGCTTAGTATTTCATAATCTCTATCTTCTCCGTCCTCTGGTGGAATTAAATTAGAAAAAAACTATCTCACAACTTCAGGGGCACATTGTGGTTGGAAAGTGGCAAAGTAAAACCACCCACAATTGCTAAAGTTTTGATACCACCTAATGTCGTTTCCTCAAAAGTATTTCAACTCCCATTTTGATTCAACAATAGTAGGTCTACTATCCTAAAATCTATCAAATTCAATCTCCATTGCTAAGGACCTAAACCTATGGTAGTCGTAGGTACGAGAATCAAATAAGACAAACCAATACAAAAGACAAATTCAATCAGATCAGTTGATTGTTGTTTGCAAATGTTATTTAAGAAGAAAAACTTTTAAAGTGATGAGAACACATGAAATTTTTTTTCGAAATAAGTTCTTTGACAACTACTACTTTATAAATGACAAATCCTACATCCACCCACAAATGGTGGCCCAATCTATTTTTCCAACATTACAAAGCTCTCATCACCATTTTCCATCCTTCAACTTCACAAAATCAAAAGCCACACCATCGGGCTTTCACAAAATAACTATGTTGAAGAATGGGGAAGACTTTATAGGTGAGTCTTCATAGTGCCTTTGAAGATTTCATGGATGAAAAACATAAATAAAGTGTACAAAATCTTACCCAAGTGAATATCAGTAAAAAATTCTTGAGGAACACAAAGAACTCTCCATGAATCTTGGGTTTCTTGAGATTCTATGGTCAAACAACCCCCAAATCGTAAGAATAGAGTATATATAGGATAGGTCACAGGATATTGGCCAAACGATAGCTAAAAAATAATGGGTAATGCTTGGTTTTATATGGAGAGCGTAGTAGAGTAGAGAAAAGGTAGAAAGAAGCATAAAAGAGCATCAAAATATGGCCAAATAAAGCACTTAAGGTTGCTGTCTAGTGGGCTGCATCTGAACACCAAGCCCATGTCCAAACGTTAGGAGGGAAAATTGGGCCTAGATTGGGACTGCGAAACAGCCAAGACCCTTTAGGCTTGTTTTCGACATTTTCCTCATTTTTTAGTTCAAATTGCTTGGATCTTTAAATGCATAATCAAAATCCTAACTAAAAGCTAAAGAAAAGTAATTTAAAAAATGTTTTGAGGTTCGAAGAATTATTTATTCAAATGGTGGTGGGGATTTTGGAGATCCCATATCTCAATTGAAGCCACAAAATTCTTAAAATAAAGTTTTAGGTGATGCCTATTGACTTTAAAGCAGTCCTTATTCCTCAGATTTTCTACCTCAATGGCTCCATGTTCAAATATATGCAGGATAACGAATGGACCTACCCATTTGGATTGAAGCTTTCTAGGAAATAGATGAAGATGGGATCGGTAAAGTAAAACCTTTTGTCCTTCATGAAATGTCCATCTTGCAATATGTTTATCATGGAGGTCTTTCATTCTTTCTTTTGTAATCCATGCATTTTGATAAGCATCATTTCTAAGCTCATGTATTTCTGTATGCTGCTATTTATGATAAAGGGCTTCGTCACTGCTGGCATTAAACTATTTAATAGCCTAATAGGCCTTGTGTTCCAGCTCAACGGGAAGATGGTATGGTTTTCATAAATTAGCCTATACAATGACATCCCTAGGTTTGTTTTATGTGCAATATGATATGCCCATAGAGAGTCTACTAATCTCAAAGACTAGTCTTTATGGTTAAGATTAACACTTTTCTCGAGGATTTACTTTATTTCTTTGTTTGCGAGCTCTACCAGCCCACTTGTTGTGGATGAGACGGGGTGTCCACTTTATGAATTACACCACATTTGTGCATAAGCACACCCACTGGTCGGTTGCATTAGTGTTTACCACCATCATTAATGATAGCATGAGTAAATCCAAAACGAGAGAAAAGATTCTCATGCAAGAACTTGAAGACCACTTTATGATCATTTGTTTTTGAGGCTATTGTTTCAGCCCACTTGGATACGTAATCTACACCAACAATGATGTATTCGTATCCATTTGATATGGGAAAAGGACCCATAAAATCGATACCCCAACAATCAAATACTTTCACTATAACAATGGGGTGAAGGAGGCATCATGTTTGTCTTAGTGAGACCCCCTAGTCTTTAACATCTGTCAAATGAAGTACAATACTTCTATACATCCTTCAATAGTGATGGCCAGTCAAAATTACATTGCAGGATTTTCGCCGATGTCTTTAAAAAAGAAAAATGACTGTTACATGCGTGATTGTGACAGAATCAAAAGACAGCTGGGATCTCTCAGTCAGGAATACATCTTCTAATCATTTAGTTGAGGCAATATTTAAAAGATATAGATAGTCCTAAAAGAAATACTTTTACATTCCTTAAAAATTTTCTATGGTCCTCTAATTTCTGATCCTTTGGCATTTTTCTAGTCACCAAGTAATTTGCAATGTCGGTATACCACAGAGGTGGTATTTTTAAAACTACGGATACATTAAATAATTGTTCATCAGGAAGACTACCATTAATTTGAGTTTCGTCTTTGAGATATACTTCCTCTAGTAAGCATGACAAGTGATTGGCCACTACATTCTCCATACCTTTCTTATCTCTTATCTCTTGATCAAATTCCTACAGTAGCAAAATCCATCAAATCAGTTAAGTTTTAGATTCAGGCTAGGCCAATAGATATTTCAAAGTAGAATGATCTGTGAAGATGATCACCCTTGACCTTATGAGATAAGATCAGAATTTTTTTAGTGTAAATACAATGGCCAGCCATTCATTCTTTGTAGTTGAATAATTTTGTTGGGCACTGTTTAGTGTTTTACTTGCATAATAAATAACACGTGTCTTCTTTTTCTTCATTTGTTCGAACACAGCACCTATAGCATGGTCACTGGCATCGCACATGAGCTCGAAGGGCAAGGACCAATCAAGGGATTGTAAAATGGGTGCTGTTATTAAGCAGTCTTTTAGTTTGTCAAATGCATCTTGTTGCTCTTGTGTCCGCTCAAAGGGTACATCTTGAGTTAGCAGGTGACATAGAGGTTTTGAAATAGTACTAAAAGATTGTATAAAACGTAGATAAAAATTGGCTTACCCTAAAGAAGAATGAAGTCTTTAACATTCCGTGGGGTTGGAAGTTTTTGAATTAACTTAACCTTTGCTTAGTCAACTTGGATTTTTGAATTTGAGATTATGTGACTTATAGTGATTCCTCTTTAACGAGAGAGAGTGGAGTGAGAATTGGATGGTGGGGAACATCTTAACCGCTGGGGAATCAGCTGCCGTTATCATAAAATGGTCTTTTGTCCAATTCAATTTGAGGTTCTGTTCTTCATATCATGTCATTACTTTCTCCAAGTTCACTACATGTAGAGAAGTCATTCATAAATACTTTGATAATGTCCTCTACAATTTCACTAAAGATGCTAATCGTATAGTGTTGGAAAGTAGTTGGTGTGTTACAAAGGCCAAAGGGCATTCATTTATGTGCAAAGGCACCGAAAGGACAAGCAAAGGTAGTCTTTCCTTGGTCCTCTGAAGTTACCTCAATTTGATTGTAACCTACGTAACCATCTAGAAAACAGTAACAGGCATGACGAGCTACTCTTTCTAGGACTTAATCGAGAAAAAGTAATGGAAAATGGTCTTTTCTGGTGACCGTATTTAGCTTGAAAATTCACACGTGTACAATGCTAGATATCCCAAGCAATCAAGAATGTAAATAATTGAAAGCGGAAGACAATATATGTGGCGAGGAAATCCACAC
>QLOD02000038.1:14108639-14161020 GCA_003260245.2 Sideroxylon spinosum | reverse complement strand
CTACACACTAGATCAAATACTCTTTGTGAATACTAGACACACGCACAAATATAGTAAATGGCATTCATTGCTCAAAATAAGTTCTCATTAAAATATATAAAAACATAACATAAAGTATGTTTTTTAGTCTATATCTCTATCAGCCTTGACATGCTAGAACACATCTAGACATGCAAACACACTCCCATTAGGTCGACACAGACTTAGAAATCAAATGCTTTTAAATCTAGAGTATTGACACGAGAGAGTAAGGCTTCATAGACTGGGAATGACTTAAGATTAGCTAAACCGATGATTTCTAAGTCATGACTTCCTTAGACATACATCTTTGAACTACCATCCATATTGTCATCACATTTAATATGTCCATAGCATACGTGATCATAGAAACTACATCACTCACATTACATTAGGCTCCTAGGCTATTCACATAGACTTGATCATCATAGCCAAGAACTGAGCTCTCAATTTGAGCAAAGATCCTTTCCCAAATGATAGACACTCACTCACTTACATTACATGAATCACTGGAGCATTTCTTCTTTCCACAATTATACATGAAACGATAATTATCTTTTCCCTTGGAGTTGAACTCTCAACTGGAGTGAAACTCTTTCTTCAGTTATTTGTAAAGCAATAGCTATTACCTTTCATCTGGTGCGAGGCTCTTTTCTTTCCTTAGTTATGCGCCAAGCGTTAACTATCTTCTTATCTAAAGCTAAGCTACTTTCCATAGTTATGCACTAGGCACTACCTGTCTCTTTAGGATAAAGCTATATAGACTTGTCCCCTTAACAGGTTACGTAAGCAGCTTAAGCAGAAGGCTTGAGTCTAGTCATCATAGCATGAAGTGCTAACTTAGAGCTAAGCTCTTGTACACATCTTACACATAGATCAAACCATAGTTAAGAGCTACGTAGACCTAATCCCTTAAGAGGGTACGTAGACAGCTTAAGCAGAAGGCTTGAGTCTGGTCACCATGGTGCAAAGCGCTACCTTAGAACTGGAGTCCTTTTCTGGTTAAATGCAAGGCATTAACCATCTCTTTTCTAGAGCAAGACTTTATTTCCTAGCTATGAGCTAGACGCTAACTATCCTTCTTGGAGCAAGGCTCCTTTCTCTAGCTAATCATTTCCTAGTTATGCACTAAGCATTAATTTTCCTTACCCTAGTGAAGCAAGGCTTTTTTCTTCTAGTTATTGGCTAGGCGTTAATTGTTTTCTCTTACATGGAGCTAGGCGTTAATTGTTAACTATATTTTATCATCCTAAGTAAAGCTCTTTTCCCAAGTTATACACGAGGCGCTAACTTTCACTTTAGTCTCAGAGCAAGGCTCTTCCTAAAACAAAGACAATTACTCCTAATCCATACCTAGAGCTAGGCTCTTTCTTTCCCTCATCTTATATCTAGAGAGAGGCTCCTTCACACTAATCCTATATATAGCATTGACCCTATCGGTCCTCTTCTCATACATATTTACACTCGCATTAAGTATTGTCCCTGAGCTATGTTGACCTGATCCCTTGAAGGGTATGTAGGTAGCTCGAGCAAATAGCTTGAGTGCGATCTCCATAATCTTCATAGATCACCATCTACACCAAGAAGCTAGCTTAGACTTAGAGTTAGGCTCTTACATCCACACACCAATTCACATCGCATCCCATCATATAGTTTGGACCACCTTAGGTCTGAACTATATTGACTTGATACCTATTATAGGGTACATTGGTAGCTTGAGGACATAGCTTTAGTCCAATTACCTTGGCTTTTGTGGACCATCTTTCAAATCAAATTTCATTCCTAGCACACACACACGCACATAGTCATGCATAAGAACTACATCACTACCATAGAGTAAACATCTCACTACACTCGTACACACGAACTAGACTCGACCACCTTATATTTTATGCATTTATAGGTTGTATGCTTTAAACCACAATATTATATTGTGAAATCACAACTGTAAAAAAAGAAAAGAGACTTTGGATATCCCTAGGTATCTAGGCGTAACGATTTTCGTGTATAGCTGAACCCCAGACCCAGTTTCTCCGATTGCATAGACTAGCCAAGAGTCACTAAAAAGGGCCATTTACCACATCTTTCAGAAACATAAAGCAACAAACTTTAAACCATAATCAAAGCTCGAGTTTCTCGAACACCCATTTTGAAAGTGTCAAGTGGTGACTCTTGTCTTTGATTCAGACCCTATTTTTAAAATCAAAACATAATTTTATCATTTAGGCGACCTTGGATGCACCATGTCACAATAAAGGTTTATGATCTGCACTCATCGACCCCAGTGCACGGATCCAGTCGCAATAGCTGACACATCATAATCTCTGGTTTACATAATCAAAGAATACAATCCATTTTCTAATAAAATGAAAATATTTTATTATCCCATTAATAATATGCATACTTACCTATTCAAATGCAAATAACATTATGTGCATGTAGATATCGTGATTTATTTTGCAAGGTGTTTGGATAAATAAGACAAATACTTTATTGCTTTCCCTATCTATTAGAAACTCGTCTGTCCTAAAATCACACATTGCACACATCAATGAGCATGCTATGCATAACCCATTTTTACCCTATAGTTAATTGAGGGAGGTCAGTAGGTCCCTTCAGGTTATAGCTGTGTATACAGTCTATTTGACAAGGGTCCTGAACTTCGTCACAGCTGGATCACTAACCTGAGAAGGTTTTCTTTAGAGAACTAGAGGTTTTGAAGATCTGGACACTAATAAGTCAAGCCGTGAGCCTCATGTCACATGTAGTCAAACCATAGGCTAGAGCCTCACAGAACCCAATTTTAATTAGAACACTGGAGAGGATGGTAATAATATGTTTGCTCTCTGTTATTGCATTCAAATATCATTCATACACAGTAGAGGAGACAATTAATTATTGGCTCTGCATAGCAATAAAGCTTACCGTTTTGTTTAAGGGACCAAGTCCTAAATAGACCATTCGTTCATGCACAGCAAATCCTTTAGGTTCACTTTTTTAAATAAAACAAAGAGATTATCACCCAAGTTTAAGTTTTATCCTCCACGTACCCACTGAGTCAAACTCAATGCATATCCCACTATTTTATCAAATCTCACCTCAAAGTTGTCAAAAGTTTCAACTCAAAACTCTACCGTATGTGAGTTAGCGATTCAGTTGAATATCTAAATTTAGGCAAAAATCTAAAAAAAAAACACTCCATAGAGTATTTATCTTCAAATCTAGTCCCAGATTCAACCCGAAACTCCATCGGATTTAGGATTGAAATCCCAAGTTAGAGATTTTCCAAATTTCTGTCCAAATGTACATTTTTGTCAAAACCTTACAAAAGATCTGCAGCAGTTTTAACCCGAAACTCCACCGGATTTAAGGTAGGATTAGAAATTCATCAAAGTTTCAACCTGAAACTCTAGCAAAATTCTAGTAGAATATGAACTGAAATAGGCAAAGGCTAAAACTCAGTTAGAATAATAGGGGACACCTATTCAAATAAGAAGAAAGTTCTACCCAGCTAGATAATTGAAGATCAATAATGAAGATCAAAAGACTTGAAGCGTAGATATGATTTTATTCAGTTTTATTCTTTAATATAAAAGTACTCACTATATTTTATAAAGTGAATACTCATTTCAATTCATTTAATTCATATATTTGTAATATGTCTTCTAATGAAAAATTTAAATGGGACCAAGTAATAAAACAAAGATTCCAGTGATAATCTCTTTGCGTACAATCATTCTTTCCCTCGTCAACGAGGATGACCCCAGAAATAAAATCAAACAAAATTTCATTTAAAATCATTTTTAATAAAATTTTATTATCATAACAGGTACCATTGCTACCATTTGCTCTGTTCAACATTCTTTTGTCAGCATCAAATCCAGAACAAGAAAAATGGCATCTTCATCTGAAACACTCAATATTGTCAGAACTCAGCACTTGTTATAGGTACATCAGAGGGCACAAGTTAATTCCCATCATTCCCAACTCTTAATGCAGCCTCATTTCTGACATCATTGTTGATACCTTTTAAATCGTATTTACTTCCAATGACCAGGAGATCACTAATCTAACCTTGGCTCTCAACTGGGCATTAGCCCATATTCCCATTTCTCAACTAAATCGATATTATTTGCTCACTTTAGAACACCCCAATCTAGTAATCATCACACTAAGTCTGAAGGAAATCACCAACCTAAACCTCCAATTCTCAGTCACACCATTACCTTTTCACTCATCCACTACCATAAACTCCACTCATTAGATAGCCAACACTAGCATACTTGCTATACCCTATCTTCCAATCTCTTGACCTATACAATTTTAACCCAGTATCTTTCTACAACAATAACCATCACTCCATTTACCATAGTCACCCCAACCTCTACCACTTTCAACAATAGAGCCTACCTTGGCTTAGAAACTCAAAAATATTGAAGAGGCTCTGAAGAATCATTCTGGCACCTTTGTTTATGAGAATACTGATTTTCAAAACTTGTGCTTCTTCCCAAACCTAAAGCTATCTTCCAAGTTCAAGATGCCAAGTTCCCCAAGTGCAGTGGTGCAAAGGATCCTATTGCTAAACTTAGGCTCTATGTAGGTCTTCTCTGTGGTTGTAATGACAACACCCTCTTTTGATGCAGCTCTTTCAACAAAGCCTCACTAGCTCAGCACTCCGATGGTATTCACGCCTAAACATGACTTGAATAAGAAAATAAGAAGATCTCACAGCCGTCTTCATTAAACAATATTGATATAATAACGAGTTGGCCATTAATAGATGCGTCCTCATACCTTCCGTGCTTATGCTCTAAGGTGGCAAGAATATGCATCCTAAGTTGATCCTCCCTTAACCGACACGAAATTCACTAGAATCTTTTTGCAAACACTCAAAGGGATGTACTTCGAGAGGATGCTTTCAAACCTACACTGCTCCTTTACTGAGCTCATAATTCAAGGGGAAATGATAAAAGAAGGCATTCGGTCTAGTCAATTGATTGAACCATACTTTAAGAATGTCTTTAATGGAATAGAGACAAAGAAAGAAGTAAAAATAGCTACAGTGCTGTCTTCCAAATCCACAGTGCCATATTTTTCTTCAACTCAGTAGAATGCATTCTAGAGATAAAGAACAAATACATATCTTCGGTCTCGACCCAGGTCAAGAGGAGTTCTTTCAAAGTAGGTTTGTACTTTGATCGAGGCCTATCAACAACTTCTCACTACACATCAGATTAAACTTTTACCATATCAAGTGTCGACACCACCTTTCCCTCACTCTTATGATTCTTCTAAGAGTTGTGTATACCATGGAGGATCACCAAGTCATGACATCAAAAGCTACTTTATGTTGAAGCGTAAAATTCAAAACATGATTGAAAAAAGATAGATAATAGTGCAAGATCTCAAACATTAGTAAAAAAAGCATGCAGGAGCCCAGCATTTTCGTTTTCTTTTTAATTGCATATACATGTTAAATATTTGAAATATCAATACTATTCTACATGTTATTTTCAAAATTCTTTTTTTTTTTTTTTCATTTTTTAGGTATTCAAGATGCAACATGACAACAAACAAATTTTAGTAACCACATTCAGAACATTAACATCCTCTACAGCCACATTTTACTAACTCGTATTTTTGAACATAAAATAAACTAACACTAATTTTCAAATCACCGACAAAATCGAGCACCCCCATTCACGAGACATTTCTTTCAGCTATGTGAAACCATCATTTTGTCTTTCAAAAATAAACAACGCACCCTTGTACAATTTTAAAATTGCAGCCATGCAATTTTTATATAGAATTTTCAAACCTTTCAAAACATTCAATTATTTTTTGCTAAATATTCTTTATGACAAACTAGTCTGTTAGAATCACTGCTAAGCACTAACATATTTTAACACAATTGAATGACTTGCACTTCAAGAGTTCAATTTGGTAAATTCGATGTTGCCAGAACTACGGTTGACCTGATTCTTGAACCACCGAGACCTTAAGATATCAAACCACTTAGGACATTTTCTATTTCTTACAAATGGTCATCACTGCAATTTAGAGCTTAACATATTAATAAACCAAATTCAAAATGGCAAGTGGTATTCAATTTCAAAAAAGAAAATTTCAATACAATCCAATATTCTTAGGATAGCTATACTTTTAGTAATATTGAGAGCTCAAGAAACTAAGTTTCTAAAGTCAAAAATGACTGGAGGTCATTATTTTAGCTATCCTGAGTAGATTAGGATCATCCATTGCAAAGATCTTTAAGCCTTAAAAAAAATCGAATCATACAATCTTTGCATTAAGCCCTACATAGGATCATCTCCTACGATGGGGTAAGTAAGAAAGGTAGTTCAGACACCAGGGGCACTTGTCATTGGAATGATCATCGTCATCTTGTCCAATCAAGTCAAATTAACTCAAGAAGAAGCGTCAGAGTAACCCAAAAGTCATTTATTTGAACAAATCAGTCAAATTCAAAATGAAGAAAGCCACTTCATATTCTTCTACTATAAACCCCTAAGGGTCATCCCCCACACTAGGGTAATGGAAGAGAACATAATAGAGCCGAATGCAAGAAAAAGAGCTAGAGTCCATTCAAAAGAATAAAGAAGTTACAGAAAGCAAAGGAAGAAATCAAACAAAATCCGGAGTGAACATAAAAATTAAAAAGTCTTAGAATTCTGAAAGGATATAATTAGATAAGAATCAGAATCAAACCAAAAGCAACACAAAAGTAGAAACATCATCAATGAATCAAGAACATTAGAAGGAAGAAAGCAAGTAAAGACCAAACTTTAGCTCTCAAGTTTAAGAGTAAATGGAGTAAGCTAGCTTATCAAAGGAAGAATCAGATGATCTAGGGATTAGTTACAACCTCATAAGAAAAATTTAGGCTTATATACCCTTCATTTCTACAACCCTAACCTATAGCCTACATTACAGTTCAAATAAAGACCTCTCGGATTGAAACTGATAGCTTTGTTCAAGTACAACCATTGAAGGCACTTGAAGTGTTCCCCAAGATAAATGGATGATTTCTCAACACAAAGGACACATGCTCAAGTAGAAGACCTTGCAGATGATCCTCGGTAAATTTTACCCATGTTGAAATAGTATTTTGAGCTTGTACATTCCTTCTATTTTCTTCAAATCTTGAAACTAAGCCTACATTACAACCAAAATGAAAGTCCTCTTTGATTGGTAATGGTTACCTAGTCAAAAACTCTCAATAACTAGGGGAAACTCTTTCTTTGAAACCAATTATAAAACCTTACCAATTGATAATGGTCTATTAATCCAAAAGCTCTTGTAGCAAAGAAGCCCTTGAGAGAATAGAAATCATACTTAGTGACTAAGTCTCTTGATAAAATTACAAATATAGTTAATACTGCATTGAGCACTTCAAAAGTGAGTTCATTCACAAAAAGAAGATTTTTCAAAAAAGTGCACAAACAGTCATTCTATCACATTAAGTGAGTCACACATCTTGTAAATCATCTAATCATTTATTTTCAAACCAGACATTCAGAACACATTTTTACCAGTACATACCAAATTCTTTCATTCATAATCATTTATTCATGCATAACGTAATTTTCAAAAAACAATGTACATTATTTCAATGGTATTCATTAATTGCACGTGACTTTGTTCACAAAATAAGACCACACAAAGTCCCAAGTATTTTCAAAATCAGATACCTTTGGGTCATGCAAATGATTATGAACCTTTCATAGGCACCCAACAAAGATTTTGGCATTATAACAATGAAGCTACACAAAACAAACATGAACACATCAACTCATGAGGCTAGTACCCTTGTTAATAATGTCCGATGCAAGGTGCCAAACCACAAACAACCAAAAAGCGAAGTATCTTTCAAAAAATCAAGTGCAAAGTATGAACTTAAACATCAGTCGAAGCACAAAGATCAAATAACAATTCAAAAATGAAGCTCTTATGCAGAAGATAAATGTAAATGTATAAATTCATCAAACCCGTTACCTAAATTCAAGTGTTAGACATAGGATTTAGATGCCTAAGGCTAAGCGAAAGCCACGAAAAACTCAAATGACAAGTTTAAAGATAAATCTCCTTTCTGAAGTCATGTGTGAGTCATAGGTTTAGATGCCGGTGTGTTACCTAAATCCATGTGCTGGACACAAGATTTAGATGCCTGAGGCTAAGCGTGAAATACAAAAATTCAAATGACAGATTTGGAGAAAAGTGTCCTTCTTAAAGTTTTGTGTGGGTCACAGACTCAAACACTGGTGTGATATCTGAATCTATATGTTAGATACAAGATTCAGATGCCTAAGGTTGAGCATGAAACATGAAACTTAGATGACCGATTTGGAGATAAGTCTCCTTTGTGAAGTCTTGTCTGAGATGTAGAGTCAAATGCTGGTGTGTTACTTGAATCCATGTGTTAGACACAGGATTCAGATGCCTCGGGCTAAGCATAAAACACAAACTTAGATAACCAGTTCAAAAAAGAATTTTCCTTTCTGAAGTCATATGTGAATCATAGACTCAGATGCAGATGTGTTACCTAAATCTGCGTGTTAGATGTTGGATTCAGATGCCTAAGGCTGAGCGTGAAACTCAAAACTTAGATGATCAATTTAAAGACAAAGTTTCCTTTCTGGAGTCAGGTGCTAAACACAGACTAAGATGTCATTTGTTACCTGAATCTAGGATTAAGATGGAGATTGAGCATAAGTTATGACATATAGAAAGCTAGATGGAGTAAAGCTCGAGAGCAAGCCTCCTTACCAGACTAGTTAAAGTGAGGCTCATCCCTAGATTAGATGTAAGGCAGCAAATCCTTCTTAAGAATCGTAATACAAACCGATGCTCAAGAGCAAAGATCTTTACTTTACCAATCCTAATAGAGTTACGCTCTGGAGCGAAGCTCCTTACCAGATCAAATTTGAGCGAAGCTCATCCCAAGACCAAGTGCGAAGTATTGACTTATTTTCCTGTAAAAAAGTGCACCCCAAGCTCCTTGGCTTGAGCAAGACCCTTTCCCCTGAGATCATGTGCTAAGCACTGACGAGTGAAGCCCTAATCAAAACCAAATAGAGCGAAGCTCAAGAGCAATGCTCCTTATTAGACTAGATATAGCGAAGCTTGGGAGTAAAACTCCTTACCAGACTAGTTAGAGCAAAGTTTTCTAAGAAAACGAAGCTCACACTAGGATAAATTGCGGGGTATTGAATCCTTCCCGCATGAAAGTGCACCTAAGAGTGAGACTACTTGATTGGGGTAAAACTTTTCCCTTGAGATCATGTACGAGGCACTGATCTAGACCAAAGAGTGAAGCTCCTTACTATTCTATACCATAGAGCGAAGCTCAAGAGCAAAGCTTCTTTCCATTCCCAACCATAGAGTAAAACACAAAAACAAAGCTCCTTTTCATTCTAGGCTATAGAGCAAAACTTTACACCTTTTCGAACCATAGAGCAAAGCTTTGAAGTGAAGCTCCTTACCAAACAAACCTTGTAGTTAGTACTCCTCCCTCTGAAATCTTATGTCCACCATAGGGTTCAGAGTTAACCTCGAAGTTAGTACCCCATTCTAAAGTCTTGCGTCCACCATAGGATTTAAAGTCAACCTTAGAGTTAGTACTCTCTTTTTGAAATCTTATGTCAACCATAGGATTCAAAGTCAACCAAAGATTTTGTACTCCCTTTTTAAAAATCTTGTTGAGAGCGAGACTCTCTTCTCATAATCCAGTACGAAGCACATGATTAGATGTCAACCTAGTAGCTAGACTTCCATTTCGAATCTAATGCAAAGCATAGGATTATATATTAATCTAAGAGCTATGCTCTTCTTCTCACAATACAATGCGAGACATAGGATTAGATACCATTTTAGAAGTGAAGCTCCTCACATTTATAAACTAGACGAAACAAGGCTCCACATTTGACTAAACCCAATAGAGTGAAGCTGAAGAGAAAGACTCCTTACCTTGCCTGATGTAAAAAAGTGAGAATTAGAGTTAAGCTCCTTACCTTACTAAATCAAATAGAGCAAGGCTCAATCCAATATTAAATAGAAGATCAATCACCTGTCCGGAGCAAAGCTCTCTTCCTCTAGATTAGTGCAAGGCATAGACCCACAAGCAAGGCTCATTCCTTTGAAACTAAACACAAAGTACATAATCACCTACTAATTCAATTTTTGAGATTATTTTTTAGAGTCAAATGTAGAACACAACTCATCATTAGCCCAAGAGTGAAGCTCATTTTCAAAAGTCAAGTGCATGGCACAAAAGCATGACCAAATTCAAAGAAGGTAATTCTTACAGTACTTCAAGTGCAAGGAATCAACCTAGAGCTACAAGGTTGTTTCTTTCTTTGATTTAGCATGTAAAGGGGCAAAATACGTTGTCTCTTTTTTATTTTCTGCCTTAGATACACTAAGGCAGAAAAAGAATGGTAGCTGTTGACACCCTAGTTTTGCCCCTTCATTTAATATTTATAATATTTAATACTTTTAGTTGAATGGTTCTTTACTATCTAAGTTTTCTTGAAAGTAGGAAATGTCAAATCACCAGAATTTGACAAAAAATAAACAATCAGCAAAATGCCAATTCTACCCTTAAAGCTAAAGAAAAGTCAACACGAAGGACCAGGTCAATGTAGAAGGCCATCAAATTGCACAAACATGTCTAGGTTACCAAACAAACAAGTCCAACATCAGCAGAAGTGCCAAATCCAAAGTCAATGATCAATTCGATCTAGAACTCTAGAATGGCCTCTATCGACGCACCCGAAGAATGATATTAACCAAGATGCCCAGATCAATCCAGAAACACACAAGGAGAAGCCCAACATTCCAAGACATGTCAAGAAAAACAAAGAATAAAGCTCAGGGCAAGCAAAAGGCCCTTTCAGAGATCATCCATGCTCCGTTGACTCAAAATGGCTCCAATCGATGAGAAGGAAGCTATTGGTGCCCAGACACAATTTGAGCATCTAGATGAAGTCAAAATGCCCTCAAATTAAAGAAGAACGTCAACGTTAAGTTCTCTAAGGTAATGGCATAGCTGAACCGAGCCAATTCAACACTTAGGAGGTCCATCAGCGAATTCATTTGTGAAATTTGTTAATTTTTTTATAAGTTTGTTAAAGTGTCCTAAAGTCTAGCGGATGGAATTTTTAGACTCCTTATACCATAAAAGGTAGGAGGAGTCATCATGGTAGTGCCTCCAATGATTATGTCAAAGGATTGGTGGACCCTGTCTTCGTTTTAACCTATTTGGAGTAACAATTTTCAAATAGACCTAACTTGGTCCTGGAGAACCCAAATTGAACTAAATTTTGACCTAATTGATTTAATTTACTCCAAAAAGTGCACAAGAGACCCTGAAAATACTTGTAAGCTGTGCCAAATGTCTTAGAATTGCCCGAACATTTATGTTAAAACCCGCACCTTATAAAATATGGCCTCAACCTGGGGTTCAAGCTAATTGGCCTTCTTTTTCACCTAGCCACCAAAACTCCTTGCCAAATTAGTGTTTGGCAAACGTTTTTACTTGTTTTGTATTGTAAACTTGTTTGCCCAACTTGTTTTGCAAACATCTTTGCCTGTAAAACTGTGTAAACTTGTTGGCACGTCATGTTTTGCAAAAAAGACTGTAAAATAGCCACGGCAAAGAGTTTTACCTATTTTGTCGTGAAAAATTTTATGCTTGACGAAATGGGCAATCCTTTTTGCCTATTGGAATAAGCAAAATACTTGTTCGTTAAAAAAATCTTATAAATAGAGGGCCTCCCCGTCTCATTTTCTTCATCCCATCCACCCATTGTCCTCTCATTCCACAATTGAAGCTCTCAAAGCAAGGCCAAAGGTTCTCTTTCTAGAAAAAGCCCATGATAGAATAATTTTCTCTCTCTAGAAAATTTTATTTTTCAACTTAATGTATTTGCATAATTAGAATAAAATAGTTTTAACTATGTAAACAAAATTTGAATAGAATAATTTTAATTGTCTAAATAGAATTTTTTGTCAATGAAAGGTATCTGGATCATATCTTAAGACCAGACTGTACCCAATGAATGATATTAACTAGATATACCCGAGACAATTTTGTAAAATTTTAGACATCCTAAAAATGACATGTTCATATCATACTACCATGCCATAATATGCCATAACATCATTTTATCATGCCATACCATGTCATAATACAAATCTGTCATGTCATGCCTTATTGTATCATCATAATATCATGCCAAGTCATGCCGAATATTATTTTAACCATGCCATGTCATCTCTATCATGTTATAGCATGTCATTATCATTGTACACCATGTTAACATGCCATATTGACATGTTATGCCATGTTATATGATGCCATAGTCATGCTATGCCATGTTACCATGCTCATGCACTATCTTACATCATAGGGTAACATGCTAGGACATCATTTGCTATGCTAGCACATGCTTTGACATGTCATGCAATATGTTTTGACATATTGGCACATACTTTGACATGCTAAAACACATCCAGACATGCAAACAGACACCCACAAGGGTCGACAAAGACTTAGAAATCCGATGCTGTCCAATCCAAAGTATTTACCTAAGAGAGTAAGGCTCTTTAAACTAGAATGACTTAGAATTGGTTAAGCTGATAATTTCTAATTCATAACTTCCTTTAGATATACATCTTTGAACTACCATCCATGCTGTCATCACAATTAATATGTCCATAGCATACGCGATCATAGAAACTGCATCACTCACAGTTCATTAGCTCCTACGCTATTCACATAGAATTGATCATCATAACCAGAAAATAAGCTCTTGATCTGAGCTAAGATCCTTTCCCAAATGCATTATGCACTAAATGTCTCTTTACAATAGATCTACGTAGACCTGGTCCCTTAATAAGGTATGTAAGTAGCTCAAGCAAAAGGCTTGAGTTTGGTCATCACAGCGTTAAGCACTAACTTAGAGCTAAGCTCTTGCATGCACCTCAACACATATGTTAAACCATAGTTAAAAGCTACGTAGATCTAATCTCTTAATAGCATACGTAGACAGTTTAAGTAAAAGGCTTTAGTCTGGTCACCATGGCTCAAAGCGTTACGTTAGAACTAGGATCCTTTTCCTGGTTAAATACAAGACATTAACTGTCTCTTCTCTAGAATAAGGCTCCATTTCCTAGCTACAAACTAGGCGTTAACTATCCTTCTTGGAACGAGGCTCATTTCTCTAGTTAACCATCTCCCAGTTATGCTCTAAGCGCTAACTGTCCTTTCCTCAATGAAACAAGGCTTATTTCCTCCAATTATATACTAGGCACTAATTTTTCTCTCCTATATGGAGCTAAGCTCTATTTCTGAGTTAAGCACGAAGTGTTAACTATCTTTTATCATCTTGAGTGAACCTCTTTTCCCAAGTTATGTGCGGGGTGTTAACTTTTAATTTAGTCTTAGAGCAAGGCTCTTCCTAAAACAAAGATATTTACTCCTAATCCATACCTAGAGCTAGGCTCTTTTTTCCATTGACCCGATCTTTGGAGCGAGGGTCCTTCATACTGATCCTATATATGTATCAATCCTATTAGTCCCCTTCTTATACACATTTACACTCGCATTAGGCACTGTCCCAGAGTTATGTTTACTTGATTGCTTAGAAGGGTACATAGGTAGCTCGAGTAGATAGCGTGAGTGCAATCTCCATCGTCTTCACAGAGCACTATCTACATGGAGGTGCTAATATGGAATTAAAGGTAGGCTCTTAAATCTGCACACCAATTCACATCTCATCTCGTCATATAATTTAGACCACCTTAGGTCTAAACTACGTTGACCTAATCCTTGTTACAGGGTACATAGGCAGCTTGAGCACATAGCTTGAATTCGGTCACCTCGGTTTTTATAGATCATCTTTCAATTCACATTTCATTCCCAACCCACACACATATACTCATGCATAAAAACTACTTCACAGCCATATAGGCAAACATCTCACTATACTCGCATGCACAATTTAGGCTCGACCACTTTATATTTCATGCATTTATGGGTTGTTGCTATAAACCAGAGTATTATATTGTGAGATCATGACTGTAAAGAGTGGAAAGGGACTCTAGATATCCCTAGGTATATAAGCGTAATGGTAACTGTGCATAGCTGAACCCTTGGACTTACTTTCTTTGATTGCATGGACTAGTCAAAAGTTACTAAAAGGCCATTTGCCATATCTTTCGAAAACATAAAACAACAAACTTTAAACCATAACCAAAACTCGGGTTTCTTGACACACCCATTTTGAAAGTATCAGGTGGCGACTCTTAGTCTTTGCATTCAGGCCGTATTTTCAAAATCAAAACATATTCTTCATTTGGGCAATCTCGGATGCACCATGTCATAATCAAGGCCTACAGTCTGTGCTCGTCAACCCCAGTCTGCGGATCCGATCTCGATAGACGGCTCTCAAGGCAATCAAAGAAGAAGTTGAAAGTCTTGTGGATAGTGATGAGTCTGACATAGAAGATGGGGAGATTGTCTCCCTTGCCAATAAACTTAAGTCAATCATTCAAAAGTAGCAAGCATGGAGTTAAACCTTTCACAAAAGAATTCTTTAACAAGCATGAAAAAATATGTAAAGCTTCCAACTCTGGTAAAGATGTTTAAAGAAAATACGAAGGTTTGAAGAGTAAAGGAATCCAATGCTTCAAGGGTCATGACTATGGCCATATTTCCCATGATTTCCCTAATTGAAAGAAAAATAAAAAATCCAAAAAGAGTTTCAGTATTACTTAGGATAATTCTGACGAGGAGTTACAAAAACTAAATCTAAAGACAGATTCCTCTAGCAACTCCACAGCCTACGTCACATTCTTAGACGAGAAGACCTTGCTAGGTATTAATAAATTCTACACAAACATGGGTAACTTAAAATCTTCTCAAAATAACTTCTCTGAGATTGGTAAGTTTTTAAGTGTTAATTCAATTCCTTCTTCTTTTTCCTCATCTGATAATGAAGAATATATTAGTGAAGATGATAAGTCTGAATTAATTGAAATAAATCAAAAGTTGTTAAAAGAAAATGGCAGGTTGAAAGTCAATGTTCGAGTCCAAAAGAAGGAAAAAGAGACTCTTGCAGTTGAACACAATAAAGCTGAAGATACTTTACATAAGCTTAAAAAAGAGCACAAGACCTTAAAAGATATAGATGTGGCACTCAAAGACCAACTAGAAGAGAAGGAAAAAGAGTGTGATAAAGTTAAAGGCGAACTATTTTAACTTTAAGAAAAATTAAGCAAGGCTTCAAAGAATCTAAATGACATCTTAGGTCACAATAAAGGACTACAGACAAGCGTGGATTGGGATTTGTCAAGAAGAATGATACAAAAGACTACAACACAAACTCGACTCCAAAAGCATTTGTGAAGGCTTGAACATAACTTTCAGATCCTAGAAATCAAGCCTCTATGTTTGCTCCATCTCAACAGAAAGAATAAAAAATGAATCAAGTCCCATTCTATCCAATTAAGGGAAGTCACAAGGTATGTTTAATAAATCACCTTTTATTCCAATTTTCCACCATTGTGGAATGCATGGTCATATTTGACCAAACTATTTTAAGCTGTATAGTGTGCCTAGAAACTATTTTGACGATAATAAATTTTTTTTACCCAAAATTGTCAAATAGATTTCAAATCTTTTAAGACTACACTCCCTCTTTTGACTCTATAATTTTAACTCCAAGGGTGGTAAGAAGAGTTTTATATCAAAATAAAAATTATAATTATTTCAAGAAAACCACAGCTCCTATTAAAAATATTTTCAATTCAAGAAATCTCAAATAAAAAACTTGTGCAATTTGGGTCAGAAAGGATAATTTGAATGCATGTATAACCCCTAGGCATGCAAAAGGGGTGAATTTTTATAATAAATAATCGGTAACATTATATAGACTAGGGTGCATTTAATATTTATTTATTTTTTCCTAGTCTATGATTACCTATGGCATAATTTAGGAGTATTGATTTGTTTTTATTATTTCATTTTTTTGTTTATTCTCTGTTGCCACTGTCTTTTGTCTTTGTTGGTAATTTTTGTTGATAAGTGTTTTCTCTTTTTGGCACCCTTTTCTTAGCCTCTTTACCACCTTAGGTTTGAATTCCTCTAAACTTCCCTTGGCGTGTGTGCCATTACTTAGGCTGATTATTACCATTAAAAAAAAAAAAGCAAGTTGGACTAAGGGGGAGCATGATAGGTTATTGATTTATATTTTATCTATCATGCACTATTATTTGTTTAACTCTTGAAATTATAGAATAAATGGATTGAACAGTATTAATGTGTGTTACTTGCTTTACTTAATTTCTTTCTTATAGCACACATTACGTATTCTTTGTTATAATGTCACACTATTTTTACACTTGCCGGATTGAATTCTCTTCTTTGTCTATTTGTGTATATTGGGCCTTTCAAGTAAAAGCATGGAAAGGCTACCGGTGAGACTAGTGAGACCCCCTTAATGACATTTCAGTTATCAAAATAACCACTTTATAAGAAAAGATAATTTAAGGAAATAGCTATCTACCCATAAATGTGTGAAAGCCGTCATGCACATTAGGTTACCTAAAAAAAAAAAAAAAGGAACAAAAAATCAATTGAAAAAAAAAAAATAGGAGATATAAGTTGAACAGTCCTAAATTCATTTTATTTTATATCCTAATTGCAACTTATGGCCTTTGAAGAGCGTTCTATCACAGCATTTATAATTTTAGTGTTCAATTGTATTTGGTTTGATGATTCTTCAAAATCACACGTGCACTTCGAGTACCACTTGTATAGTCTTGAACATTATATTGGGTTATGTTAAGGGATTTTAAGTATTACAAGTTCATGCCTTGGTGATTGTTCAATTTATTTAATTATTGAATCTCCAGGAGTATACTTAAAATAATATGTGAGAAGGTTAAAGTGTGAATTGATAATTTAATTTCTCAAACTTGGTTCAATTACCTTTTGTTTAATTTTTATTTATGTAACTTTTTTCGTGCACACAACTTAATGAATTTTGTAGGATTTTAAATCTCTTGGTCGCTAGGTATTTGGTTTGGTATTTGGAAAGTCACTGGGTGTACTAGAGATAATATTTCTAAATTTTTATGATATTTTTATGTTTATTTTGATGATGATACTATGCCACAGAAGAAGGGAAAAAAAAACTTTTGGATTACTTTGATTGTGAAATTTGTTGGATGTTGGTTAGTATTTTTCTAGTTAGTTAGTTGGATAATTCATTGTTTAGATAATTTGGTTGGTTAGTTGGATGCTTGCACATTTTTCATTATTACATACTTTTCTCATTCTCCTTATCTTTATTGATTCGTGTTACCTCCTTCCCACTCTTTATTTTCTTGGCTTCATATTTGTAAATTTTACGATAAAAAAAGGGAGAAGAGTTTAATTATATTATTTTAAAATTAATGCTTTTCACAAGGTTATTTTGTTTTAGTGGTATGCAGGTTTATGTAGGAATATTGATCAAGGAAGGTTGTAATTTTTGTAAACATTGATCAAAGAAGGCTGTAATATTTTTTAGATTGTATATAGGAGCATTGCTTTGTCACAAAATTGCCAAATGGGGAGATCATTAGGTTTATTTTCGTAGTTGGCAAATTAGTGAATAAAATAATAATTTTAAACTTATACTTTTAGCCATTTGGCTAAGGTGTCAAAGGTATAAGTTTAAAGATTTTTTACAAATTTTCCAGATACGAAGTTGAAGATACTTTAAGAAAGATTTCGTAATGCATGGTTGAAAATACTTTAAGAAAGGTTTCTTGATGTTCAATGAGATTGGAAAGTTTCCTAAAAGATTTTGGAAGTAGCAAAATTTTGAAAATAGCAAACTATACAATCCTATGTAGCATTGGATTGTTAGAATGCTCTATATATTGAAGCATTCTCCTAGGGTTTCTACAAGATAGAGAACGAGAATACAAATTGCGTAAATTGCTTCAAGAAGTTCTATTCAGCTTTTAGCAAAACAACTTACACTTTGGTGTTCGTTACCTTTAAGGGATTAAAGATTGGTCTTTCACTAGTGAGGGTTTATCGTTGTGATATGAGCAAAGTCTCAATGCAAGGGATCAAAGGGTTTTCGATTGTGTAAATTTGTAGTTGTAATTTTGTAACTCGACTTATATAGTGAAAGATATTTGTGGTTTTTCCTAGTTTGGATTTTTCACGTTAATTCCCTATGTTCATTTATTTTTCCGCACTTGTTTGTTTGGCTGATTGTTTGATACTATGTTTCATGTATTTTTTTCAAGATTCAATCTTTAGTATGCAGCAGTTTGTTTAATGCAAGTGCAGATTTATCTTCAATGAAGTTTGCTTTATTTTTTCTTTACCTTCTCTTTTATTTTCTGTTTTTCTTATTTCTTTAATATGCCAACAAGGATCCATACTTGATTCAACCCATCAATGACAAGAGCATCCTTGTTTGATTGTTAGGTGTGAATGGATCCAAGCATGTAACATAAAACTTACATGTTGGAGTTCTTATTTTTCTAGATCTATCTTCTGATGTTTTCAACACATTCAAAACCTTGTGTAGTTGATCATATTTCCTTAAATCACTAATAACCACATAAGACAATAACTTTCTTAATACTTTGAAAATAGAAGAGGTAGATATAGATTTATTTGCTATTTTTCTTCTTCTTTTGGTTTCAAAACATTTGAAAACTTGCAACCTCGATCATGTTTCGTTGAAATCCCTAATAACATTACTTAATTAAAATGCTCTTTATATTTTGAAATCAAAGAAAAGAAATTTAGACTAAAAAATGTTTTCAAGATGAAACCTCTCCGGTTTTATTTATCCTCAACATGATTTTAAAACTGTGCTTTTGGAATAAATGTTTTAACGAAGAAATCTTTTCGATTTTATTTTTCTTAAATGTGCGCTATAAACTGAGATAATAATCACATCTAACATAAAAGTAAGGTATTCACCGAGATTTGTTAGTTGGATCAAGTCCTTTCCTTACATTACTTAAAACCCTAGTTTCATTATTTGCATCATTTAATTTAGTTTAATTTACATTGAATCTCTCAACATTCATACTTACTTTGGAATTGTTTCAATTGCTGGTTTTCTAGTTTAATTTAATTAGTTGCAATTTTATTTATCATTAAGTAGTTTATTACTTAAAACCAAATTTATCAAAATCAAAACCTAAGTTTATTTCATTGTTTTTAAAAAGAAAACACTAGTTTAGAACAACTTAGAAACCCTAGGCTTCATTCATAGTTCCTTATGTATACAATCCTAGTCTTACCAGGTAAAACTACACTGTAAGCCTTTATTCTTGGGGGTTAATTTTAACTACATATTTGAGAGACGGTCAACAAATTACCCAATCGATACGTCATCATATAAAAATGTTTAAGAAAATGATAAATTACCACCAAGTTTCTCCTAAATTTTCAAATCCACCCTTAAGGTTTCCAAAACCCATACATTTAAAATATCAATCGAAATAAAATAAATACCAAATTTCAGATTGTACGATTTAGCACATCACCCAATTTTTATGAATTTGGTATATTCACCAAAATAAATAACAATAAAATATGAATTAAAATAAATCTGGGTCATTGCATTATGGGCAGCTAAAGACCGGGACTATTCAAATTCTCCCAGTAGACGTGATTTCTGAGGAGATTAGCTATGAGCAATCTGGGACATGAATTTTGTGGAGATTGGCTGTGAGCAATCTAGGTTGGATCTTGGAGTCAGTACAATCTGATAATACCTTCACGTAGGGAGAATTAATAACTTTAGGACGACGTTTCACGTCCCTCTCAATCTCAAGTGCTAGTGATTTTACTTATAATTCTTATATATCTTTATCTATCCTATTTTATATATATACCAGCATATCATCATTTATTATTTTGTACTATCAAATCATAAAATTCTAACCAAAAAACAAAAAGTCATATACTCATTGAATATTCATAGGAAGCTCAGAAAATGTTGCAACCCCACTACATGCAAGCTCAAGCTCAAACTCACTTATGAGAAGATGCTAGGAGCTTTGTGGGAAGCTCACACGATCTCATTGAATTATCATAAGGGACAATTTCGTAGTTTTTAATATTGAGTTCGAAAATTCTATTTGCTTAGAATTTCGTATTATATATATATTGTGACGTCTTTATGACTTTTGAAGAGAGACACATTAAGGGAGCAATTGAATTCGAGAGTTATAGGTTTTCTCTTACATGTAGCCAATAACTATTCATACCATACCGGATTAATCTTTCGAAGGATTTTGGATCATGCACATCGTGGATTCAATGGTTGTCTTTTACCTAGGTTTCGTAAATCGAGTATTCGGGTAATCAGTAATTAGTTTAGATTTATAGATTTGAAATTATTGTATAGTAGAGTCTTTGTGACCAAGTTGTGTTTATAGTGAAAAATACTTGAGATTTTTTCTTGATTTAAGGTTTAAAATCTTAAGTGTTTTTACTATTATTTTTTTTTTATTTGTGACTTATTACATAGTTAATTGGATATGCGACCTTGTTTGATAACATTTCTATTTAATATTTTTTTTGGGTTTATATTTATAGATTTTCGAAAACTGGCAACAAGATCGGATTTGTTAAACCTGTTTTTATTTGTTTGTTTTGAAAAAATGTAAAAACATAAAAGGAAAATCAAAAAATAGCTTTCTCTCTCTTTTTTCTCTATTATAAATATTTTAATAATTTTAACACTATCAATTTTTGTTTCATCATATTAAAAATAATTTAATTATATTATTTATTAAGAATAATTTAATAAAATATATTCACATTAATTAATTAATTATTAATTTGATATAATTATATTTTATTAAATTATTCTTAATAAATAATTAAATTAAACTAATTAATACGAATTATATTTTATCAAATTATTTTGAACAAATAATACAATTATATTATATTTAACATGTTTTATTTTTGTTAAACTAAATTATTAATAGTTAAAATAATTTAACCAAATTAAAATCTAATTAATTCATTAGATTATATTTAATTTAATCTAAATTCAATTTATATTTTTTATTAAATTCAATTAATCTTTTAGAAAATTAAATATTTTATTAAAATAAAACTTAATTATCGTAAACGAAATTACATTTTCCAACGCATTTTTAATTTTCATTTAAAAAAAGACAATAAAAAATAAAATAAAAAGTATAAATAATTAAACACAAATAGAAAATCATAACTTTACCGAATAAACAGTGTCTGTTTTTTTAAATGATTAAGTGCACACTTTTGACATAAAAGTAAAATATTCAAGCTGTATTCAAATCCTTACGGGTCTTAAACAATTCTTGATTTTAATGTTGTTATAAAGTTTCATTTTTTTTTTCAAATAATTTTTTTTTTATGTTTTTGACTTTGTATATCATAATTAACTTTATTTTTTCTTTTAGCGGCTTTTCGGTAGATATTTTCTTCTTTAAAAAAGAAAAAAAGAAAGTAAAATAAAAGCTCTGGAAGAAGATATAACTCCTACCAAATTAGTTGTTTTCTTCTAATTATTAGCCCCATTTCCTTGTTGTCTGGGGGAGTGACTAGTTTTCAAATCATGAATTGCAAAAAGAAAAGGAAAAAATAAATAAAATAGCAAGGACATAAAAGCCATTTGTAAAATTGAAAATAAGGGAACAAAAATTTTTAGTGAAAAAAGAAATGTTATTGAATTTTTCAAAACAATTACTATAAAAATTGTTTAAACTTTTTTCTTTTAATATTCAAGTATACCACACGCAAAATCTAATTTGTACATGGTTTAAATGATTTCATTTTAATTTTTTAAATTCAAGCAGGAGTTATGAATTATTAACCTCTGTACATACTAAAATATATGCTAATACTTTTAACTTTGTTAACTAATAAAATAATCCAAATATGGAATCTCCATAGGAAATTAAAATAAAAAAAGGGCATTATATTATGATTTGTTTGCTCGTCTAAAAGAACTTAGTCTAGTGTTGATCTCTCCTCAAATTTTAAATATGTAAATAATCCATACTTCTCAAGGAAATTATTAAATTTAAATTTTCATTAACAAAATTAACGAATTTTTTTTAAAAAATATAAAAAAATAAACTTTTGTACCGAAACCTACTTTGAATCGACAGAAAACTTAAAATTTAAATGCAATTCGTTTAAACACCTGGTATGATAAAAATATACATATTTAAAATTTTAAGTTATTAAAATAAAATTTTTGAATTTATTTATTTATTTTTTCCCAAAATTATTTCATCTGACCAATTGAAAATTTTGGGACAACAAAATTGCGGCAAACCCGCTGTTCCGCTTTTAACTGACAACAATAGCCCTCACTGATATCTCAGTGACCAAACACTTCACCTGCGAAATCATTTACGCGACCCTTGTGTTCTCAACTGTGATTTCCATTTGCCCTCTTTCGGCCTCTCCCTCTCCCTCTCTACATTTAATAGAAAGCATTCAAACCCTAAACCCCATTTCTTTTGAACGACGACATTGCAATTCATGTAAAGTCTGTCCCAATCTCTTGGTCATTCTCGAAATTGTAAGGCCTGGTTTGTTATTGTGTTTTTTATTTTTGGTTTTCTTGTTTTGAGTGAATTTTTTATTTTATATTTTAAAAAATAAAGAAAATAGATAAAACGTTATCTGTTTTTTAAAATTTATTTTAAAAAACAGAAAATGGTTTTATAAAAAAATAATAAAAAATTATTTTAAGTATTTTTAATCTAAAATACAAAAAATTTTAAAATAACAAAAAAAAACATAACATTTTCTGTTTTTTTAATTTAGAATTTTTTATATATAAAATGAAAACAAAAAAATAAAAAAATAAACCAAACATCGTCTGAGCATTTCCGATCTCGCTCTGGTTCTTTCTACATGCATGTACCTTTTGTGGATTTGTATTGTAGCCCACACTTTGTAACTATGTGTTAATTACTAATGGGTATTTGTAAATGCATGTATATATGGTAATAAAGATCCCTCTACATGTAATGTATACACACTACACGGAGCTGATGAAACCATGTTTATTTTGTCCCTCTCATGAGTAATTTACAGTTTTGTTTTATTCTTTATTATTATCTTTGTTTTGATTTATTGAATTATTGTATTGAATAAGTGGGTCAGATGTAAACTTAATTGCGTGCTGCATTGTTTTTTATCTTTGATTTTTGTACTCGTAGGTTATGGTGGGTCAGTCAATTTAATTAGACTTTCATTCCCCTTTTTTTTTTTTCTAATGATTGATTCTGGTTATGCTTCTTGATAGTGTAATCTTTGTTGTAGCTTCTTACAGGGGAGCAGAGGGGACTCATAGTTCATTTGGGCATATATTAATGTTCATCTGCAGTTGCCCCAAAGCCTTGGTTCTGCTCGGGAAAAGTGAGACTCAGCCCTGAGAGACCAAGTAGATCACTTGTTAACTTGTGTTGGCTGGGTTTAGGAGATTTGAGTTTGCTTAAAAGCAAAATGTAAGATGTCCCTTTTTTTTTTTTTTTTTTTGTCTTCTATGACTTTTATTTTTTCACCAAAATTTGAATTTTTTTTTTGGTGGCTATTAAGCATTTCATTCATATTACTTTTCTTAGAAAAAAAAGGTCCCAAAAAAAAGTGCTTTTTAAACGGGAAAATCCATGTATGGGAGAAAGAAATTGATTTATTTCTAATAAGATGAATTTTTTCACCTGAACATGGATTTTCCGATTTTTTAAGATTTTTTTTTTTTTTGGCATTTTGGTTTTGAAAATTTTGGATAATATGCCTAAAAGATGCCGAACAAAAATAAATAAATAAAAAAAATAAAATTTTGGTGAAAAAAAAAGTCATTTTAGACAAAAAAGTAGTAGCTAGAACTAAAAATAAATTATTTTCGGTTGCCAAATGGAGTCAATGTATAACTTTCTCATGCACAGTATGTATTTCTAGCAAACACAATAGAGAAATTGCATGCTAAAGATTTCAGGGAAAATAACTTCTAGGACAATGGCTGAAGGAAGGGTGGAGAATGTTATGTCAGTGGAGCTTGCAATCCAAAGAGAGCTGGCATATAGGAAGAAGCTAAAATTTTTTCGATTACATCCAGATGATATTATGGAAGACTTGCTGTCTTTGCAGGTGAGAATTTTTCCTCTGTTGTAAGTGATATTACTTCACCATGGTGATTTTCGTTAACAGCCATGCTATTGTAAGAGTTTGTATTTTCAAATGCTGTTAAGAAGCCAAACATTATCACTAGTCAAAATGGTATGTGCATATAAACCACAGTTTTTGGACTGATAAAGTGAAATAAGACTTAAATACTATTTCCATATGGAAAATTAAATGGAGATGAATGGTGTTACAACGTTGCTTGTACAGACGACCTTTATGTAATCTCAGATGCAGGTCATTGTTCAAGAAAATGCCAGAGAGATTCTTTGAACTTGCCCAAATATAAGTTATGAACTCAAATATTGGGCTTCTGCCTCAAATTTTGGCTTGAAGATAGTATCACGTTTTCTAGTCTTGATGATCATTATTTCAAATTAAAGTACTGATGTAGCAAACCCAACTGAAATTTTTTTGCAAGCTCCGCAAGACGGATCTAGTATTTGATGCGTTTTTTCTTGGGGGGCTAGTTTAAAAGTTAATGACAAGGGGGACTGTTAGGAGTTTTGAAAAATATTTGGAGGCAAATCTTTACAAATTAAAAGGGATATTCAAATTTTTTGTTGAAATTATACAGCCTTCAAGGATCTTCTGAAGCTTGGGAGGCACGGCAACATCTGTCGTCTGCAATGCAGGGGAGGGGTTGGTTAGAGATGTGTCAATAATTTTGAAATGGTTAAGTTTGTTTCATTTGCTATTGTTAATTGTCATTCGTTACCCAGAGCCTTAAATTTTCATCTTATCTACTAAATTTTGTGATTGGGATAATTTCCCGTGCATTATCACTGCATCACCCAAAAATTATGAGCATGCCAGAGTAAGTCCACTGTGAATTTCTTTGAATCTTTAAGTTTCATTTTTTTAGGTTGATTTGTTTATCTGTTTGATATTGAATATATAATGCACTTATTACTGAGGCCTAAAAATTTGTGTTCTATTGCTTATGCAAACCATGAAAGTTTGGCACATGCACATTCTTCAGCAAAAACATTTACAGAGTTTCATCCTTTCAGCTTCAAATTCCAAAACTATGAAAATTATCCACGTGGTTCTGTAACATACAGGCCTTGCACCTTCTTGGGATGACTGCTTTAGTCTGATAAAATAGTTATAGCGAAGACTCGGAGAAGATGCCTCGAGCAATCTCATGATATTTTAATATGATAATAGAAAACTATATATGCAGAAAGTGCTTTTCTCGAATCCTATGTATTCACTACTTAGCTTCTATTTTAATATGATAATAGAAAATTATATATGCAGAAAGTGCTTTTCTCGAATCCTATGTATTCACTACTTAGTTTCTTATCCAGTAGGTTGCCTCCCTGGTAAACCAATGGTGAATGCCATTTTCTAAGAAGCATGGACACCGACATGACACGTATTCACTACTTAGTTTAGTAGTTTCTTATCCAGTAGGTCATACTCAGCGATAAATCAATGACGAATGCCATTCTCTAAGAGGCATGGACATTGACATAACACAGATGCACCGACTCAGTGATTTTCAGGAAATGCAATGATGGGGATTCAGCAAAAATATCTAAAGCTTAGATATTAATATTTTATTCAAATACAGAAGAAATAATGCAATATAATATAAACTAAAATTAAAATAACTTAGAAGTCCATAGAGAAGTCACACAATGATTACATGACATAAAAAATCACAATAAATTGCATATTTTAAAAGTTAACTAAATTTATATAGAAAAAAAAAAAAAACAGTAAAGGTTAGTGCTCTACATGTCTAGAATGAGTCCATGATATGTCCAAACTGTGTCTGAGCAAAAACAATCCAGACATGGAAAGAGGTGAGTCCAACATCTGGCCAAGGCATGTCCGAGTCTCTCATGACTCCGACACACGGACGACATCTAAATGGTGAGTCTGTGCTTTCTAGCCCATTTTTCTAGATGTCAAGTATAAATTTTCTCATTTCAGTTGCCATCTTCAAGTCCAACCCCAAGGCCAGGGCTGAGTTTAATTTCAGGATCAAGCACAAATGTGGTCCCAACTTCATTGTATCAAGTGCATGCTTCCAGTCCTTGTCCGGGAGTAATGCTCACACAAGATCAATTTCCAACTTCAAGTCGAGGGCCAAGTTTGATTTCAAGTCAAAGCCAGCATCTGGTTCCCAGTCCATCATATTAACCTTCTACTTCAAATCCACACCCAAGTCCAGAGCCATTGGCAGGACCAAGTCGGATTCCAAATCCAAGTTCAATAGCAAGGCGTACTCTGATTCCTAGGCCAACTCTTTCTGGCTGTAAGAGAGCAGCAACTAGCAGAAACCTTCATTCTCCGCCACCTCAATGGCTGCGACCATCTCACAACAACTATGTGACCGTGGATCAGGATGGAAATTTCTTCTGCATGGTCTGCGAAGTTCCATGCACGGGTGCGATATGTCTCAAGCAGCACTTAAAAGGTCACAAACACGAGGCCAAACTGCAGTGGTTGCAACTGAACAAGAAAAACAGTGGAGGTAATGAAGAAAAACGACTACAATGCGAAACATGTCAAATTTGGTGCACGAATGAAGACGCACTCCAGATGCACTTGAAGGGCCAGAAGCATCAAGCTAAGCTACAAGGGTTTGAATTCGGCTCGAAAGATGGCACAGAGAGAGAGAGAATCAGCGGCCACGGTGTGAGCTTTGCCAAATTTGGTGCATGAATGAAGATGCATTTCAGCAACACCTCTAGGGCAAGAATCATATTGCTCGTTGTTATGCTCTTGAGGAGGAAAAGAGGGCCAAAGGGGGAAGAGGGTGAGGTCTTGACGCGGGAACGAAGATGGTCTTAACTGTTAAGTGGCTGCGTCTCGTGCAGGAAAATAGTTGAAACAGTACTTACTGAGTTTGCCACACAATTAATTGTGCTATATAAATTTGAAATGGTGATTTAGGAAGCAAGACTATTTCTTAATTAATGTTCGTTATGTATATGTGTGGGGCTTCGGCATTGTAATTGGTTCAAAATGGTTACTATGAATCTAGAAAATCTTCTCAGACATATCCTGTCTGTTTTCTTATGATCTTGTGTATGAACATTTATTTTACTTTGGGTCTGGGATTTTTTCAGGGAAACCAACATGAAAGGGAAAAGAGAAAGGGTGGAGACAAGCTATGGCTTGGTTTGCAATTTGTCTTATTTCTCTTTTCTAGTTTCATCTTTCAAAACAGCCCTTGGGTGGGTATATTTTGATCACATTTTCTTGAAAGGAAAAATAATTGTCCTGGTAGAATCAAAATGATGTGATAAATGATAATAGTGTTTTATATAATGTGTATGTATGTATATATTAAATATTTTAGTGTATTATGGATCTTTTTAAAAGTGATAAGTTGCATGCATGTGAACATTATTCTGATATTATCTTTTTGTCTAAAATTTTTTTATATTTTTCTTGAAATCCATCCTAAATTTTTTTGCCAAAAAACAAATTAAATGAATAAAAAAAGGTAGGGATTTCATTTTTATATTTTTGATCTGAGTCTAAATTATGAAAAACAGACCATTAGGAAGTAGGTAAAAATCTATTTTTCCGAACCAAGACATGAAAAGCTTTAATTTACTCTGCTTCCTTTCTTCAATTCAAATTTCATCTATATTCCCATTTTATTTGCACTAATGCCCATTTAGTAAAAAAATTAGTTCGGTTGGTGGTCGAGTAGTTCAGTAATTTTTATTTATTTTATTTTCAATTTTCCAAGGGGGATTTTATAGGGGAAAAAAATGTTTCACTAGCCTGTTTGATTTAGATCTAAGAAAACATGTTCCAAAGCCATTAATTTCATGATATGTTCCTAGAATTGAAAAAAGTGTTTGAATAAAAAAAAATTTTAAAATTGTGTTTGATACAACAATTTGAAAACAAAAAGAAATGTATTACTTTTAAGTTTTAACAAAAAATTGTATATTTATATAAATATCTCATGATTCATATATTTGATAATTGATGATAATGTTATTAAAAATTATCATGCATTACAAAAGTTAGTCATCAACTCAGAATGAAAAATATTTTATTTTTATTAACGTTTAATTATAGCAATTTGACTTATAATCTAGTAAAATAATTATTCGAAATGCAAATTAAAAAATAAACAAATTTTTAATAGAATTATATAATAAAATAAATTAATCATCAAAATTTACCTAATACCATAAATTATTTAATTTATTGAGTTAAATTAGTTTTCTAATTAATCTAATACACTAGATTAAATTAAATATACAATACAACAAATTAATTGTTCTTAATTGTTTGTAATTAATTGATTATCTATACAAAAATAATTATAAAAATTTAGATAATAAAAGTAATCAATTTAATGAGTTAGATTAATTACAAAATTTATTGTATTAGATAAAGTATATAATTAATTTATTGTATTATATTGTCTCACAGTATAAGATTATCTACTTTGAATTCAATAAGGTGCAACATAAGGACATTTTACGAGAATGGTACTATTCCTGTCACACCCCGAATCTCATGACCTGAGAGGTAAATGAATAATATACATATCACGTACTGAGTAACCATCCTCCTAATCAGAGCAATATAATAATCCTGAAGCGACATTCACATAAGATATTAATATGACATAACTTAACCAAGTCTCAGCTATTGTCAGGCTATAATGCTCTAACATATCCCATAACCATAATTCACAACACATAGGCCTTATGGCCATTACAATCCAATCAAATAATTCTCTAAATTAAAATAATATTACAATCCCAAGTAAAATTTTAACTTAAGAAAATGGAAATGCAATGTCCGTAACGATTTATGTACTTTTAATCCCACCAAATGCCCACCTAGTGCTTAGGATATGTTCCTGCAACAAAGTCTGTAGGGACGTTAGCTAATCCACTTATGCTCATGAAGCATTATAAAACTATATATATAATATGTAAAACAAAAGCATGCAATTGAATTATCACAAGTAAATCAACATCTTCAACTTAATCATAATCAATCACAAATAGCAAGATTCAACATAGTTAAATAAACAATTGACATCTCTTTATATTACCATATTACAATCATCATTACAAGTCTCAACATTAATCCACTTATTATCTTTTTTAGCATTACCACCAATGTTTAACCATCACATTTTCATTTCCATTTAAATCCATGGGATGGGTACATTATATGTCGTCATTAAGGGTCATGATTAAGCACAATATACATTGTTGCTTAGGGCCACGATTAGCCAAAATACACGTTATTGTTTAGGGCCACAATTACCCATAGAACCATGATTAGCCACAATACACATCGTTGTTAAGGGTCACAATTAATCACAATACACGTCGTCGTTAAGGGCCACGATTAGGCACAATATACGTCATGTTGTAGCCACTAAACTATTGGCATGAACACTAATCCCTATGCAGGTTTCGGGGCTTTTAACCCTAAGGTAATATCTGCATTCTTTCTATTTTTTTGGTTCCCTCCATTCTCGTGTCACAATATCAATCGCATTTCAATTTATCTCTTTTCCATCAACATTATCAACATTGTGTCGATAACTTATCATCATATTCCAGAATCAATATAGATCATCTCATCAATTCTCTTCACTTTCATTATCATTTCAACAATAGCTCATCACATTCCAAATCGAATCAATATAGCATTTTCATCATAATCAAGTTGTTTGTATCATGAACGAATAATCAATATCATTAAATATAAACAATAAATCATATTCACTAATCTTAATCAATCAATAATAATGCAATAGTTTCACAAAACAACAAATACTAACTTATATATCTCTTCAGTAATTCAATATCTTTCACGTTATCTCTTAAATACTCCTCCATTAACATTATCATATTCTTTTTATCATCTCATTCAATCGATGAATAACATGCATTATCATACATCCAAGTCACTAATCCCAAATTCATTCCAATATCATATTAACATATTATTATTTCATTCTAGCCTCTCTTCTTCCTATTAACATAATCTTCACTTATTTGAATCAAATATTACTTAATTCTCATTAATAATGTTAGAACAATTCTATATTAAACCAATATCAAGCATAGGATGTGAACATGTAAGTTTAACATTAAAATAATACTAAACATGTCTTAAAAATCAACCTTTCTATCCAAGTGTTGTTTTTCACATTCTAATTCATACACTTTTCACCTATTTTATTATCTAAGTTAATCATTTAATATCATAAGATTTGGGGTTTTAATTATACAAGCTTTTATATAGAGAAACAAAACTTAATATTCTAGATAGGGGATTATGGGCACCTTACATGGATTACGGGTGCTCATCAGAGGGCATGGGTGCCCCACAAAAGCTCATGGGTGCTCTTTAGAGGGAATGGACGCGTCACAAAAGTTCATGGGTGCCTGTCTGTGTACAGAATGGCTAATCAATTTTGGTCCAAGCTTTGTCTCATGATTTTGTTTACAAACTTTGTCAAATCCCATATTTAGTTCAAAACCTTGTTTCTAGTTGTTGTTTAGGATCTAAAAGACTCCAAAGAATCAATCAAAACAAGTTTTAGTTACCTCATTCTTTCAAAATTAAAATCTTGGTTCAAAACTCTACATACACTAATATACATATATCAATCCACTTAAATAACTTTTTCAAGCTTCCAAAATCTTAAATGATCATCATAACAACATTTCTTAGTTCGTTACATCTCATCATTTCTTAGGAGGCTATAAATCCCTAGCTCAAGCTTTGAACACAAAGGCAGTGAACACCTAATTTTGGGCTTTCAATTTCGAGTAGCCCAATCTTCTCACCCTTTGATCAAAGAAACAAACAAACCATAGAGAAATGTTCATTGAATGTTTAATTTCATTTGAGTTTGGTTAGGTTTGGAGCAACTTATCAAAACTACATTTCTTGGTTCTTCCTTGGGTACATATATACCTAGGTTTTGGCTTGGTGCCCAAGCATACTACTGGAGCCTAAGCCCCTCCCCCCTGCAAACTCCTCTAGGTTTGTTCGAAAAGTGATAAAAATATGACTCATGAAAGATAAAATGGAAAAATATCTCATCTGACACATTGTAGTGCATCACAGGCACCCCACATAAATCATGGGTGCCCCATAATGGTCATGGGTGCCCCATAAAGAGGCATGGGCACCCACTGCTCCCTTTTGTGCCAAAAATGGCTTAAGTCTAGGAATTAAGTTCCTTACTTCCAAAATTTTAACCAATCACATCCCTAATGACCCACATTAATCAAATTAACACATTATTACATCTTAAACTTATCAATAATCATCAAATAATATAAATAAATCTAGGATATTACCAATTGGAACTAAACTCCATACTTCGATTAGTTTAATATCCGAGTACATTTCATTAGTCAATTTAACAACCCACTACATATTAAATAATCTCTACTTTATCTTAATAAAAAAATTTGGGTTATTAAATTCTCCCATCCTTATAAAAAATTTTATCCTTGATATTTCAAAACAAGTACAGCTTTAAGTAAACAACTACAAATACAGCCTCCGCATCTTGGATTTCTACTTGTAAGCAGATCCTTCAATATCATGATGCTTCTAATGTGAATAGGATTTTAAAAAAAAAAAGAAATCTACTCATTAAATAATACTCAAATCACTTCATCAATAAATCAAAACAAATCTAAACATAGATCTCCACGCTTCTATTGCGCCATATTGAATCCAATACTAACCCAATGGCTCCCTAAATAATTTGTAATAGCAACTCACTTTTATATCCCTTTCTGAACAATACCAAATCTTAACCTCTATCCCATATGGCATTATTATTATATACTTATTTGAATTTCCATAACATTATACCTGATCATCTCCTAAGTCAAAATCCTTTCCTTAACAAAATTAAAGTTTTTCATTTCCTTTGAAGCATTAATTTCGTGACCTAAATAATAATTTTTTCCACAAATTCATTTCAATATATCAATGCACCAACACACCATACACACTCCATCGTCCATTGATCACAAATACTTCTGCTATTACATGGCCATAACACAACACGCTATTTCCAAGATTTTCTCGTTTTATCATATTCTTTAATATCTTCTTTTTTCACCAATAATTCTTAGCGTAATTCATCATTTGATATTACCAACCATTATATCAATAACATTAATAAATCATGGATAATAATCTTAAGGCATTGCATTTACCAAATCCTCTCAACGCACAACACAACCTGTGCCAGACTTATCATTATCTCAAAATGTTACTTCTCTATTTCATTTCTAATTTCTCTTATAAGTCTAAACCTAAAACACATGGCCTTAACTTCAGTCATTCTAATTGAAACCCCAAGTCTATCCGATCAAAGTTATAACGTAAACCAATTAGACTACATTAAAATTTCAAACACCAAACATGTAGTTGACACCAAACATCATAAATTACCTTAAAATCATACTAATCGCATAAAGATACAGAAATATCTTGAATTTCCATGTTAATATAAATAGATGATTTTTAACACATTTCGGGTGTAATAATATGTTAATTTAAGCAATTATAGTCATTAAGGATGGTTTATGGTGAAAATTTTGGCTGTAATATACTAAATAACCCAAAAATTGACTTTTTGACTCAAGGGGGCACCCGAGGTGCTTAAATCGGTGCTCAAGATTTATAGCAGATTGATGGATTGACGTGGTTATAGTTTGTGCAGGTGAGAGTTACTCCTAAAATCATAATAAACGGTAGGGGGAAGATCTAGGGCCTTGTAGCATGCTTAAGCATGTGTAGATGTATGTATAAGTTAAGAGAGAGAGAGTTTTGGTGTTGGGAGGGAAGAACCAGGAGAGCATGGAGAGTAAGAAGGAACCAAAGAAGAAATGGTGAGTACTCCAACCTCAACCAAACTCAAATAAATCTTGTAAGAATACAATTAAGGACTTAAAGAACTCTTCTATGTGGTTTGTTTGTTGTTTAGATCAAAGGGTGAGGAGATTGATCAACTCAAAGTTAGGAGTTTAAAACTAAAGGTTCATCATCTTCTTGCTCCATCTTATTCAAGCTTGAGTTAAGGATTTTTACCCTCTTAATAGCATATATGAAATGTAATAAGTTAGAAAACGTTGTTATGATGGTTATTTAAGAATTTGGAAGCTTGAGAAAGTGATTTAAGTGGTATGATATAGGTGTATATGTGTATGTATAGGTTGAAACCATGAATTTCATTTGAATTATTAGGATAGTTAAATCTTGTTTTGATTGGCTCTTTGGAGTCATTTAGGACTTAAACAATACCTAGAAACAAGGTTTTGGACTTAAGGTTGGATTTAATAAAGTTTGGGACCCAAAACATGAGTTATAGCTCAAACTAAAATAGGGTATGCAGGTTGGAGTTTAGAGGGTGCCCGGGGTCCCTATTATGGCACCCAGGGTGCTTTACCTGACCTTAAATAAGTAGTGAAGGCACCCATATCCCTCAGGGGGGTGCCTAGACCCCTCCAGAAATTTCAAATTTGAGATTTTCTTGTTTAAGTGGCTTTTTATTTGAACACTTAAGGTTATAAACTTGTTAAATTACTCAAGTGGAGTTAATAATCATAAGGACTTGGTTATAGAGCGAGTTTAGGGATAAAACCTAAGAAAAAATAAGTAAAAATCAAGACTTACCCACAGAGGGGGCGCCTCGACCCTTGATGCGGGTGCCAAGGTTCCTTACGGGGACGCCCCAGGTGCTCTAGAATCTAAATTTAGGTTTTTTTAAATATAATTCTTAGTTTTAGGCACCTTGATCTTGATACATACTTCCCATCGTGTTGCAGTAAACTTGTAAATGTGAATTATGTGATGCTAGGTTAAAAAAAGTGAAAAGTATGTTAAGGATATGACAAAATTTTATAATCAAATGATAGCTTTTTAAATCAAAGTGAGGATTTTGTACGAATGATTATGATTATATGATTTGTTATATAGTTGAATGAGATGATGATGTTAGTTGTTACATGGTTAAATGAGACGATGATACGAACAATTACACTATTATTGATTGACTATGATTACTAAAATATAATTGGTCACTTATACTGAACGTTATTGATTGTTTAATCATGATAAGAATAACTTGATTATGGTGGAAATGATATCATGATTTGATCTGAAATATGATGAGATATTGTTAAAATTGATAATGAAAGTAAAGGGAAATATTGAAACAATATGTACTGATTGTGGATTATGATGACATGTTGTAGATAAAATGAATGGGGATGATAACAGAAAGAGATAAAAAGATAATGAGTTTGTTATTTAGATATAGGGTTGGTGGGTAATGCAAAATAGGAAGGGTACAGGGATTACCCTAGGGTTGAAAGACCCGAACTCACGCAGGGATTGGAGTTCATACTAGTAGGTTAGTAGCTTAAAATACAACGTATATTGTGGCTAATCATGCCCTTAACAACATCATATATTATGGCTAGTTGTGGCCCTTAACGACGATGTATAATGTACTTACCCCGTGGATTTAATTGGAAACGAAAATGTGATTGAAAAACAATAATGATGATGCTAAGAAAGATAATAATTGGATTAAACGTAATACGATATTGTGATAATATGTTATTCACTTATTTTGTTATGTTGATACTTGTTATGGATGTTTCATTATGATTGAGTTGAATATGTTGATTTATTTATAATAATTACACTGCATGCTTTTTCTTTACATGTTATATATGCTTTTATGATACATCATGGGCCCAAGTCTATTAGTGCTCACGTCTCTACGGACTTTGTTGCAAGAACAAATCCTAAGAACTAGGTGGGCATGTGGTGGGATTAGAAGTGCATAAGTTGTTCCAGACATAGCATTTCAATTACTTAGGCTAATTATATATTTAGGATTGTAATATTATTTAATTTAGAGATTTATTTGATTTGGGCTATGGAGGCCATAATGCTTATGTTATGTATTATTATTAGAGGATCTATTTGGAGTATGATAGCCTAGCAATAGTTGAGGCTTAGTTTATATTATGTTATTATCTATTGTAGATGTTACTCCAGGGCAGCGAATGGCTCTGATCGGGTTAGTTAGTGCATGATTTGTATGTTAAATCACTCACCCCTTGGGTCATGAGATCCAGGGTGTGACAGATATAACACCAAGTGTACTATATTTTAGTATAATAATTATCTGTCTAAGCATAGCTACTAACAAAATTAAACAACAAATCTTTTATCAATTCTAACTTGGTAACTTTCCTTTTTATTTCTACACTACTACTTAGTTTTCCTCATCTTTACGTACTTACATTAATTCCATTAAGTCACCAATCTTCCAATCCAACTTAATACTTATCAAAACTAAAATTCACAAATTCTAAACCATGCTTTACCATGTTACATCATAGTTAATTATTTGAAAATAGGGAAACAAATAAATAAACTCAATAGGCTGTTTATTCCATTTCAAAACCCTTTTTTCTTTCACATGTTCATCCTCTTTCCAACTCTCAACTATAACCAAACTCACCAATTAGCTTTTGACTTTCACAAAACAAAATCCAAATAATCATTTTCACCAGAAATTATCTACTTCCATGGGCTTGACATTTCCATATATACACTTACACACCATAAATTAGTTGGTAAACCAACATTTCAACTTACTAAAACATGCATAATTACCATTCTATTTCTAGCATAGTCTGTAGACAATCAAGCAAATGAAACTCCTTGACCTACTATTCAATACCATCTCCCTCGTTTCAATCATACACATGTGTATATGTCTACATACCTTGTAAACTTGGAAACTTTCCCTCTTATGTCATCTAAAGCTCGAGTCATTTGGTTATTGATGTTCAATGACTGATGCATGAATTGATTAAGAGTGTCCTTAAGAGGCCTCTTTTGTAAAGGTTGTAATGTAGTTGGATTAGGTTGTTAGAATTGGGGTGGTGTTAGAGGAGGTGTTTGAAATGGTTGACCCTGATTGTCATTCCTCCACGAGAAACCGGGATGGTTCCTCCACCTTGGGGGATATGGATTGGAAGCTTGGTTTTCCGCCTTGGTTAGTGACATTCCCACCTTGTGGGAAAAAAGGATTTCCTTGGCCCCTATTTGGGAATGGGCGGTTTTGGGAGCCATTAATGTAAGCTTGTCTATAAGCAATTTCTCTAAGCAAAAGGAGCTTGAGGTATGAATTAGCATCATGCCCCACTTGGTCACACGTAGCACAAATCAACTTCATCTCAACCTATTTTTCCTTATTCTAAAGCTCAAGAGAATCGAGCTTATTTTGCAATGCGGCTAACCTAGCCCACAATCATCACTCTCACTTAACTCCAATTGGCCACTAGGTGTGGGATTCCTATGCTCGAAGGAAGAAGGAGGTCCAATTTTCCAGTCAGTAGTCCTCGGCTACCATGTCAAAGAAATCCATGGCATCCTCCGCAGTCTTATCAAATAAGGTACCATTGCACATGGTAGACACGAGTAGCTTAAGACTAGGAGTTAAAGACTCATGGAAGATGCTCACTAATCTCCATGCTCAAAGCCATGATGATGACTGGCCATTAAAAGCTCCTTAAACCTTTCCCAAGCTCAACAGAAATTCTCATTAGGCTTACATGGAAATGTATTGATCTGTCACCTAAAGTGTTGAGTCTTTTGACTTAGAAAGTATTTCCTCAAAAACTCAGTCTACATTTCATGCCAAGTTCCAACAGAATGAGGACGAAGATAATTGAGCCAGAATTTGCCCTTATCCTTGAGGGAAAATGGGAAAAGTTGGAGGTGCACTACATCCTCATTGGTATTCTGAAGAATGCATGTGTTACTCACTTCCTCAAATTCTCCCAAGTGATTTTTGGGATTTTCAGAATCAAGGCTATAGAATATGGGAAAGAGTTGGATAATTCCCGATCTCAAGGTAAATTTTCTCCTATTTAAAGATAAAATGATGCACGAAGGTATAGTTTGCCTAATTAGGTTCAAATGATCTTTCATTAGCCTTAGACCCTGGTGTCCATCCTCCCCATCAACACTTCCATCTCCTTCTACATTTGACATTAGGTTACATGGTTATGAATCAGTTAGCAAAAATACTGAAAGTGTGTCTAAGTGTTCGGCGGTGTAGGATGAGTCTCCTTAGTCAAAACCACTTAGAATTACCCTACACGACCTTAAGAACATGCACAGACATAACTCTCTAACAAATCCTAGAAAAATTTATTCAAGGAAAAGAAAGAGAAAACAAAATGAAAAAGAAAATCAAATATTAACAAAAGGGATAGAGTGATGTCACATTGGTAAAAAGAAATCAAACATTAACAAAAAGGATGGAGTGATGTCACCTGGAAATCCAAATGTAATCACGTTAAAGATGGAGGCTAGCACGTTCTGCCACGAGTTCTCCGAATTCATCACACCAATCATTGCTCCCCAGCAATGGCACCAAAAAACTTGACCTCACTCAAATTTTTTGTTCACTCTTAAGTATAAGAGGTAGTCATAGTTTTAGTCTAGGTGTGTCCTAGGTCATCTCCACAGGGAGCAAGTGTGTGACTTGATTTGGAAAACTTATTTTGGAAGCACTTGCAAAGAGTAACAAATGAAAAAGGAAAATATTTTGGGTTTTTGAAGTTGGTTTCGGTAGATTTTATAAAAATGAAATTTTAGCTTAACTAAAAATGCTAATGAAAAATCACAATTTAGTTTAAATAAATTCCTTTTTGATGAAAACGCACTTGGTGTTAATCTAATCCTGTAGGGGCTTTGATGTTGTTGGCTTTAATGTTTTGTCAATTGAACTTAACATCTACACATGTATTGTTAAGTCGGGAAATACAACTTTGTAACCACTTTTGCAGAGAACAACCAAATATTAGGGTTTTAAAATCTTTCCGACTTTACCTAGACATTGAACTGGATACTCAGTATGCACAAGCATCAACTCCTAACCAAGTCCCAATTATAACACAGATGAGTCAATTTATAAAATTAAACCTAACATTTACATTGTCTACAATCTTTCGAAAACACATTTTTCGTTTGAGAGCATTTCATTAAAGCCAAACAAACATCTCTGCCACTACATTCTTAGATCAAAACCAAGTAAAAACCCTAGCCTAGCATGTTCATAATTTTAGAAAACAGATTGATATTTAAATGATCCATTAATTGAAAATAAAGATTGAAAACAGTAAAGAGAGATCCAGAATTACAAAAGTAAAAAGAGAAATCAAAAATTCAAAACTTCAAGTAGAATTATTTGAAAGATGAAAGATGAGTCATTTACATTCAAGAACCCTAGAATGGAAATAGGAAATTCACTAAGACTTCAAAAGAACGTACTAGGTTAAAGAATGGATTAAATGCTTCCTTAGAATTTTTTACAAGCTTATTTTAAGGCTAAACAAATCAAGGGCAAAAAGGTAAAATTACAAGTGCAAGGAATGCAAAAAGACCATCTTGGAGAGAGACCCCGTGTGCCCTTGAAAAGAGGTCCATGTGCTTATGCCAACATTCATAGATGTTTTGATGAAATACCTCACTGAAACACCTAAAATTGGGGTATCGATGGGCGCACGACTGAGAAACAGGAAGGGTACATGCGAAAGAGGGCACACCCCACAAACACAGGGGGGTTCACCCCCAAGTTATACTTGTTTTTTTCTTCTACTTTTGGTGCTTTTGCTTCCTTCTTTAGGTCACCCACATTTTTCTTTTCCATTTCTCTTCATTCCTTGACTTAATGATCGTGAAGTGGCTCCCTTCTTCGACATGTATCATCATTAAAACCTTTTTATTCACATTATCCTCTTCCATTACCAGCAATACAAATATCAAATATAAGAAATCATAAAATACTAGCAAAATCATTGAGATAGCTTGACAATATGCTCAAATGGGTGATTGAATGATGCATAAACATGTCAATGATTGCGCTTAATCAGTTGTTTCTTTATTTAATCTTGGCTTCTCAAACTGTTTTTGCCCAACGGTTTAAACTTCTAGATTTTCTTCTCTTTGTCCTATCAGAATCCTCTTAGGGTTTTTCTTACGTCTAGGGTTGTATGGGAAACTTAACAGACTAATTGTTTATATAGGCAACAAAAGAAGACCCAGGTGTAAATAAACTTCAATTGGCTAATTAGAAAATTACCCATAATTATCTCATAATTACGAATACTTCCCCTAATAAATATACCTTACTCTACTAAAAAGGTATAGCTGAACTCCACCCCTAGTTTATTGAAATAATTTCATAAAAAACCTAGTTCACTCTTGAATTTTATAATTAAGCCCCTCCACTAGATATATAGATAAATTGAATTAAGAAGCTATCCAATTCCAATTGATACCTCCTCCCTCCATATCCTAAGAACTATTATTCTAATCATTTTGTGTTGGTCACCATCTCAATAACATATGATTAAGATATCTAAATTTGGATTTAATGACCAGTTCATAATTTTAATATGGATGATACCCTTATCTCAAATGAGATTGTGGATTCTTTCTTAATATTATATGTTCCCTAGTTTTATGCAATAATTTTTCAAAGCACTGAGATGTTAGCCAAATGATAATCAACCTCACTCCCGATGAACTAAAGTTATCATTACATAGAATAGTGTCCATCACTATCTCTGAAGATAGCATTACTTAGATGTGTTTTTTTATTATTTTGTTGTTTAGTGTCTTCCACACAAACATTTTGGATGCAAAGTTCACCACTCTAATGCATGAGATAAATCATTCTATCATATAGAAATCTAAAATGATTACAATCTTTCAGTTGAGATGTCCACTTCTCATCACTGACTGCGAATAAATCTTGATTGATCAATACTTAAATTCATATCTTCTATGTATGAAACACTTTCATGCACATGAATTAAGTTCATTAATCAATCAAGGATTACATTCATCACATGAAATAGATGCATTCATAAGTAATTAAGAAACATTAAATAAGAATTTTTTTTTTAACTAAAACTAGTTCATCAACTAATATATGACTTTATGGCATACATCCCAACAAAGGTAAGCCATAGTAAGATGTAGATTGAGGTAAAAAGTAAGAGTGATTAAGAAATCGTAGGCCTTATCATCATCTAAATCAGCTGTGGGAGCATCCTCCCAAAACATAATGTCATACTCCACTAGATCCTTCTTGTTCAAATGGTAATTACGGTGCCTGAGGAACTCATGGGGCAAACTAAAGAAGCAAAGTTAAGGTCGGTGGTGTGGTAGGCCACAAATGAAGTAATAATTCTCCCACAAATCGAAGGTGATGGATGCCTCAATCATCCACATCCTTCATAAGATTGTAGAATAATATAGAGTTCGCAACCCACCCTCCCCACTCAATGTAAGATCCAGCGTCCTCGCTGTCAGAATTAATGAGGCTAAGATTGTCAATATCCCCCAAGCCGGACATGTCCTCATATCTTATCTTACAGTTATGATTCAATGATATATCACAATGCATGCATCCCTATGAAATGGATAATAATTACAAAATCAACATATAATACATAAGTCTAAAACGGGAAAATAAAGTAAGTATGAGGTTACAACTAGTACAAACCCCATGTGAAACACATAAATCAAGTAAAGAAGTTTAAAGTTACATAAACTAAAGTCTCATCTCAAAATACATATAACTAAGGAAATGAAGACAAAGAACTAAAGAATTGTTCAACTAGCTGTCACTATAGAGAAGGTGGGGAAAATGAGGCCCCTAGACTGAAGTGATAATCTTAGATGCTCCACAAGATCCTGGAATTTTTTTCCTTTGTGATTTCTATTCGTGTCATCTGCTCAACTAGTCATGCAATTACTACACCTTGTACTATTAGTAGGGTTAAGAGCAGGTGACTGGTGACTTTAACTTCTCATTCATTTGTCATTATATGGGAGCTATTGCTTGCTTCAAAGGATGGACCTGTAGTTTTTTTTTCCTAGTGGGTCCTTGTGGTCGAGCTCTATTGAAAGAAAGATAGTTAATCGGGCCCTCAGGTTGGACTCGTTGTAGGTTATCTCCTATGGTTGCTCTTTGCCTAATGAAGATTTGGGTGAGCATACCTTGTGTCCCCTAGGGTGCTCCATAAAATCATTCAATTCATCCCATAAGAGTTAAGGTAAATCATTACTAGCACCAATTTTGATAGCATACAAAAGAACAACCCTCTTATTATCACATTCAGTAGTTTTATGCAAAGGAATTAAATTGTGATAGCTAAATATGTGCAATGGCCAGTGTCGATCATTAATGTCAAAAATTTGAACTTCCTGGCTTATGGTCGTTCTACCCTTCTCATTAGTACCTAAGCACTCGCCCTATCCATACCCGGAAAATCACCCACTCAAAAATGATATTGTAAAAAGTTAGGGTAGGGTAAATTGAATAATTCGGTAAAAGAGTCAGGCGTAACCTTAATATTTCAACCGTGCACATAACTCAAATTTTCATATTCTCTCTTTCCTCCTTCTACCAGTGGAATCAAATTAGAGCAAAAGTCTCTCACAACTTTGGGACACACTGTGGTCTCTCAAATTTTGGTACCACCCAACGTCATTACTTCTAAAGTACTCTAATTCCCATTTTCATTCAATGATCATAGGTTAATTATCCCAAAACCTATCAAATTCAACTTTTACTATTAGGGATCTAAGCCTATGGTGGTCATAGGTTCACAATGAAGTAGCTCATTTAGCAAAGATTTTATGAGGACCCAAACTAATTGCGAAACATAATCAAGAACAAAAATCATCAATAATCAATTCAGTGGATCAATGTTATACAAATTCTCTTTCAAAAGAACATTGTCATAATGATGAGAATATGTTGAAAAATGTTCAAAAATTAGTTATGTGGCAGTCACTTCTTTATATGTGACAATTCCTAAGTCCAACCACAATTGGTAGCCTAATCTAACTTGTCAACACTACAAAGTTTTTATCACACATTTTCATTTTTCATCAAGACAACTATAGTAAAGAATGGTGAAGACTTCATAGTTGAGTCTTCATAGCGTCTTTAAAGATTTAATAGAAGAAAACAAAGAAAGAACGTGCAAGAAATCTTACCCAAATCTAGATCAATGAAGGATTCTTGAAGAACTTCGCAGAAACAATGAAGAATACGAAGAATACGAAGAACACTTCCACGAATCTTGAGTTTCTTAAGTTCCTATGGTTGAAAATCCTCTAAATTATAGGAATGATGTACATAGATGATGGGTAACCAAATTTTAGTTGAAAAATGGCTAGAAAATTGTTGGGTCTTGCTTTGGTTTAGAGAGAGATTGAGTAAGAGTAGAGAGAGGTTAGAGTGAAGTTGCATGGAGATGAAAAAGTGACTAAAAATGATTCTTAAAGTCTTCGTCCGGTGTGCCACATCAGGAAGAGGGACTATTGGGCTTCTAGGGCACTGCCATGTATTATTCGAATGATACCAGAGAGATTAATTTTAGTCTTTTCCTCCTGTTTTTGGTCTATATTGCTTAGGTCTTTGGGTTCCTTGCATAAATCCTAATTAAACGCTAAAGAAACTAATGTACAAAAACATGTTTGAAGGTTTCGAAAATGATTTATTCAAATGGTAGGAGATCATCAAGATCTCATACCTCTATTAAAGCCAAAAAGTTCTCATGATAAGGTTTGAGACGTTGCCCATTGACTTTAAAATGATCGTTATTCCTAGGGTTCTCTATTTCAATCATTCCATCTTCGAATACATGGCGAACAATGTCTGGACCAACCCATTTAGATTGAAGCTTTCCCTTAAATAAATGAAGCAGGGAGTGATAAAGTAAAACTTGCAGTCCCTCATAGAACGTCTATCTCATGATGTGTTTATCATGAAGATCTTGCATTCTTTTTATTTGCAATCCTTGCATTTTGATAAGCAACATTCCTGAGCTCATCCATTTCTATAAGTTGTAGCTTACGATGAAGCCCTACCTCATCAATGCTAGTATCAAACTATTTAGGGCCCAATAGGCCTTGTCTTCTAGCTCAACGGGAAGATGGCATGGTTTCCCATGAACAAGCCTAAATGGAGACATCCCTAGGGTTGTTTTATAAGTAGTATGATATGCCCATAGGGAATCTATGAAATGCAAAGGCCTATCCTTTTGGTTAGGGTTGACTGTTTTCTCTAAGGTTTGCTTGATCTCTCTATTTGCAAGCTCTACATGCCCACTTGTCTTTAGCTAGTTTAGGGTGCTTACTTTATGAATTACACCATACTTGCACATGAGCACACCCATTGGTCTATTGCAGAAGCATTTACCACCATCGTTGGTGATGGTGTGAGGGAATTCGAAGCAAGAAAAAATATTCTCATGCAAGAACTTAATGAAGACTTTATGACCATTTGTTCTTATTGCTATTTCTTCAATTCATTTGGATACATAATACAAACCAATGAGGATGCATTCATATCCATTTGATATCGGAAAAGAACCCATGAAGTCAATACCCCAACAATAAAAAACTTTCAATACTTAAATGGGTTTAAGGGGCATCATGTTTCTCTTGGTGAGACACCCCAATCTTTAACATCTATCACAGGAAGTACAATACTTCTGTATATCCTTAAATAGTATTAGCCAGTAAAAACCATGCTACTAGATTTTTCTAGATGCCTTTGAAGAGGAGAAATGACCATCACATGTGTGGTTATGATAGAACTGGATGACTACTAAAATTTCCCCAATTAGGAATACATCTTTTGATCATTTGGTCAGGATAGTATTTAAAAAGATACGGATCGCCCCAAAAGAACACTCTCTTATTTCTCAGGAACCTTCTGTGATCCTTAGGATTCCAATCTACTGGCATCTTTCATGTTACCAAGTAAAATGCAATATCTGAATGCCATGGTGGTGGTGTTGGTGAAACTGTAGATACATTAAATAACTGCTCAGTAGGAAAACTGTCATTACTCTGAGTTTTATCTTTAATATATGCTCCCTTTTATAAGTGTGACACGTGATACTCCATTATATTCTCCACACCTTTCTTCTCTTTTATCTCTAGATTGAATTCTTAAAGAAGCAAGATCCATTGAATCAATCAAGGTTTAGATTCAGGATTATTTAAAAGATATTTCAAACTAGAATGATCTGTGAAAATAATCACTCATGACCCTATGAGGTAAGATCTAAATTTTTCCAAAGCAATGACAATGGCTAATAGTTCTTTCTTTGTGGTTAAGCAATTTCTTTAGGCACTATGTAATGTCTTTCTTACGTAGTAAATAATGTGTCTTATTCTTCTTTGTTTGTCCTAACACAGTACCAATAAGTTGGTCACTAGCGTCACACATGAGTTCAAATGGTAATGACTAATCGAGAGATTGTAGTTGTTAAACATTCTTTTAGGTTTTAAAATGCATCTTGGCATTCCTATGTCCACTCGAATGGTATGTCTTCAGTTAATAAGTGACACAAGGGCCTTGAAATAGCACTAAAAGATTCTATGAAATGTTTATAAAAATTGGCGTGCCCCAAAAATTAACGAATGTCCTTGACATTTCATGGGGTTAGTAGTTATTGAATTAGCTCAACCTTCGCTTGATCCACCTGGATTCTTGACTTTGATATGATGTAACCAAGAACAATCCCTTTGTTACCATAAACTAGCATTTCTCACAGTTTAAGATGAGGTTTTGTTCTTCATAGCATGTCAATATTTTTCCAAGTTCTTTAAGCATTGATGGTATGAATCACCATACACAGAGAAGTCGTCCATAAATACCTTGACAATGTCTTCTATCGTTTCGCCAAAGATACTAATCATACAGTGTTGGAAACTAGCTAGTACATTATATAGGTCAATGGGCAGCTGTCTATAAGCAAAGGTCCTAAAAGGACAAGTAAAGGTACTCTTTGCTTGGTCCTTTAAAGTGGCCTCTATTTAATTATACCCTAAGTACCCATCTAAGAAACAGTAATATACATGTCCAGCAACTCTTTCCAGGACTTGATTGAGAAAAGATAATGGAAATTGGTCCCTTCTAATGACTATGTTTAATCTACGATAATCAATACATACTCTCCACCCAGTTTCGATACGAGTAAGTACTAGCTCATTGTTTTCACTGCAAGCACTCTAGCTTTCTTTGGTACCACTTGAGTCGAGCTTACCCATTTAGAATAAAAAATAGGATAAATAATGCCCACATCAAAAAGTATCTCTGCTTTTACGAACTCTTTCATGTTTGGATTGAGATTCCTTTACTTTTGTCTCACAGGTTTTATGTCTTCCACATAATAAATACGATGAGCGTATAGCAAAGGACTTGTACCAGTCAAGTTAGTAATAGTCCATCCTAACGCTCTTCTATGTCTTTTTAATAACTTCAGTACTTGTATCTTCTGGGATTCCTCAAGTTCAGCTAAAATTACAAGAGGGTAAGTCTCGTCCTCACCTAAGAATGCATATATCAAATGCGTGGGTAATGGCTTTCTTTCTGGCTTCAGAGCCTTGATGTGAGATGATTCAGCCCTCTTTTGCAATGGTTCAAGTTCTCAAATGGATGTATCCAACTACCCACTTACATAAATGGGCGTGCCTCAAGCCAATCATGCACCAGCTTTATCATTTATTTTTCTATTTCTCCTTTTATTCTAGCTTCATTAAGACGAATTGCTAGTTCTAGAGGATCTTGAAAGAATTTACGCTCCATATAATCTTAAACAATAGTCTCCACCGCATCTAAAACATGAACTTTAGGCACCTCCTTTAGTTGTTTACTAACATTAAAGATGCTAGTTTCGAATGTAATGTTTACAAAGGATAGTTTCATTTGACCGCTCCTGCAATTTATTAAAGCATTAGAAATTGCTAGGAATGGTTTTCTAATAATAACTAGTGTCGAATTTGTAGCTGACAAACTAGTTAGAGGTTGAGTATCTAAAATGATGAAATCTACAGGAAAGCAAAACTCCTTAACCTTTACTAATACATCCTCCAAAATTCCATGCAGGATCTTAACAGATCTATTGGCCAATTATAAAACTAGTTGCATGGGTTTCAACTTTCCTAAACCAAGTTGTTGGTAAGCTGAGTAAGGTAGTAAGTTTACACTAGCACCTAAATTAAGGTGTCTGCTCGTTGTAATGGTCCCCAGTACAGAAGGAAATTATACAACATCTTGGATCTTTATACTTTGGGGGAGTACTTTTTTCTAAAATTGCACTCACTTGTTCAGTGAGAAATACCTTCTCCTTTAATTTCAGAATCATTTTGATGATACAGAGTTCTTTTAAGAATTTGGCATATGAGGGTATCGATTTTTTGGCATCGAGTAGAGGTATATTTATCTCAACTTGTTTAAACATTTCTAGCATTTTCGCTACTTATGCTTCATTCTTTAGTTGAACGAATCTTTGCAAAATGGTGGTTTAGGAAAATTATAACTGTGGAACCAATGAGATAAGGCCGAAATTTCTCAAGGGTGAAGATAACTGCTAGTAATTCCTTTTCAGTTGTCATATAATTCTTTTGCGCGTCATTGAGAGTTTTACTAGCATAATAAATGACATGCGCCTTTTTATCCTTTCTCTGACCTAACACAGCTCTAATAGCATGGTCACTAGCATCACACATGAGTTCAAATGGTAGTGACCAATCAGGAGATTGTAATATGGGGGCTGTAGTTAGACACCCTTTGAGTTTATTGAAAGCTTGCTAGCATTGATCGGTCCATTCAAATGGGGTATCTTGTGCTAGTAACTGACATAAGGGCCGAGAAATTTTACTGAATGACTGAATAAATCTTTGATAAAAACCAGCATGTCCTACGAATGATCTGATAATTTTTACTGATTGAGGTGTGGGGAGTTTTTGTATTAGATCTATCTTAGCTTGATCTACTTAGATTCCATCTTTTGAAACTATGTGACCCAGAACTATGCCTTGTGTCACCATAAAATGACACTTTTCCCAATTAAGCACAAGGTTCTTTTCCTCACATCGTGTTAGCACTAGGTCAAGGTGTCGCAAGCACTGCTCAAATGAGTTTCCATAGACAGAGAAATCGTCCATAAAGACTTCGACTATTTCTTCTACCATCTCACTAAATATGCTGATCATGCAGCGCTGAAAAGTGGCGGGGGTGTTACATAGGCCAAAGGGCATTCGCTTATATGCGAAGGTACCGAAGGGACAAGTGAATGTAGTTTTGGATTGATCTTCCAAAGCTACCTCAATTTGGTTGTAGCCTGAATAGCCATCTAAGAAACAATAGTATGCATGGCCAGCCACTCTTTCTAACACTTGATCTAGGAATGGGAGGGGGAAGTGGTCTTTTCTAGTCACCGTATTGAGTTTTCTATAGTCAATGCAGACTCGCCAGCCGATTTGTACTCTAGTTGGAATTAGCTCATTGTTTTCATTTCAAACAATAGTAACCCTAGACTTTTTAGGTACCACTTGTGTGGGACTTACCCATTGAGAATCAGAAATTGGGTAAATTATCCCTACATCAAGTAGCTTTAATACTTCTGCCCGTACTACCTCTTTCATGTTCGGGTTAAGCCTTCTTTGCATTTGTCGGACTGGTTTGGCACCCTTTTTTAAATAAATACGATGTGTGCAAAGTAAGGGACTTGCACCCGTTAAATCTGCCACTGACCACCCTAATGTCTTCTTATGATTTTTTAATAGTTCTACTAATGTATGCTCCTGATCAGTAGTTAATTCAGAAGAAATAACTACAGGGTATGTTTCTCCTTCTCCCAGAAAAGCGTATTTCAAACTAGCAGGTAAGGGTTTCTTATTAAGGCTTGAGGCTATCATATTTGAAGATTGGGCTTTATTTAGTAATGAGCCCAAATTTTTAAACGTTGGTGTCCACTTACCTATAGACATTATGGGGCAAACATCTAACCATTCATATATTAGTCTGTTCACTTCGCCTTGGATCATAAGATTTCCCTTCGCCATATTGTAACACAATACTCTTTCTAAAGAGTCTTCAAAGAATTCACAATCAATATAATTTTGCACTATGGTCTCCGCTACATCTACTTTTTGTATTTCAGACACCTCTTTTGGTTGTTTAGTAACATGAAAAATATTTGTCTCAAATTCTATGTTACCAAAAGACATTTTCATGGACCTATTCCTACAATTGATCAAGGCATTTGAAGTTGCTAAGAATGGACGTCCTAGAATTACAGGTGTCTGATCTGGTGCTGATAAACTGGTGAATGGTTGTGTATCAAGGATTATAAAATCCACTGGAAAATAAAAATTTTCCACTTGCACCAATACATCTTCAACTATACCTCGTGGGACTTTAATTGATCTATCAGTGAGCTGTAAAGTCACACGGGTAAGTTTTATCTCTCCTAAGCCTAGTCGTTCATATACTGAATAAAGAAGTAAATTTACGTTTGCCCCTAAATCAAGAAGTGCTCGACTAATAAAGAATTCCCTTATATGACAAGAAACAGTAGGACATCTAGGGTCCTTATATTTTGGAGGTGTACGGCATTGAAGGATAGCACTTGCTTGTTCAGTTAGGAATGCTTTTTCTTTTACATTGAGTCCCCTCTTCACAGTACATAATTCTTTTAAGAATTTTGCATAAACAGGGATTTGCTTAATTGCATCTAAGAGAGGTATATTGATTTTTACTTGTTTAAATACCTCTAATAATTCAGATGCTTGAGCTTCTCTCTTAGCCTTCAAAAACCTTTGGGGAAATGGTGCTTTAGGGGTGTATTCTCTAGGCATTACCATAGGTTCTACTTCTTTTTCCTTTCATTTCTCTCCTTTTTCTACCTTACCATCCTCTTGTTCAGACTCCAAATTCTCCACGACTATGGGTTGCTTTTCAGCCTTCTTATTATCTTCCAACACATCCACTTAGGTTCTAACTCTTCCCTAGCCTCAACCATCTTAGGGTGAATGGTTTTATCTAATGTTTTACCACTCCTAAGCGTCATGATGTTTTGTACTTATTCTATATTGCCAGGCATATTGGAAGACCCTTCAACTTGTTTCACTTAGGCAATTGGATTTGGACGTGGTTGAGCAAGAAATTAACCTTTAGGTTGTGTAGTCAAAGTTTGAGTTAGAAGTGTCAATTGTCCCTTAATATCATCCAAAGTTCGATCATTTTGAGCCCAAAGCATAGATTGAGTGTTCATAAATTGTTGAAGTCTTTCTTCTATGGATTCTTATTTGGAGAAATGTATAGAATACATGATGGTCCTACATTCTGAGGTAATCTTGAACTAGCAACTGGAACTTGAGGAATTTGAGGATGTGGAGTAGGATAGTATTGAGGTATTTGAGCTCCATCATTTTTCCAATTAAATTTTGGATGGTTCCTCATATTTGGACTATATGTTTCAGGATATGGATTTTCTCCCAAATTTTGTCCACAAAATGGAGATCGATATTAGTTTATGGCATGGATAGGGAGTTCAGTAGATGGCTGACCTTGCACTACTTCTCTACACACTGGAATACTAGGATAATCATCAGTTCTATGAGCTTGGCTATCACACACTATACAGTAGACATTAGCTACTGGTTCTTTTATGGGTGGTGTGTCTTTTTTTATTTTCAGGGTCTCTATTTCCCGTGATAAGGTTGATAGTTTTGCCTTAAGATCATCGGTTTCACTCAACTAGTGCGTGCCTCGAACTGAAAAACCACTAATAGCTTGAGTATTCTGAGATCCCGTGGTATACCATGTCTGTGCATTCTCAGCTAAAAACTCAAAGTACTCGTAGGCTTCCTCGGGATTTTTATCATAAAATTGCCCATTGCACATTATCTCCACAAATTTTTTTAATTGTGGCATTAGTGATCCATAGAAAATACTAGCTAGATGCCAAACTTCAAATCCATGGTGAGGACAGGAATGTAAGAGAGTTTTAAATCTCTTCCAGTTTTGATAGAAGGTCTCACCATATTGTGGAGCAAAATTCAGAATTTGATGCTGCATTGCATCAGTTCTTTTAGGTGGGAAAATTTTCCTTAAGAACTTACCTTGCATTTCTTCCCAAGTGCGAATGGAGTTAGATGGTAAGAACTCAAACCATTTAGCAGCTTTATCTTGCAGAGAAAACAGGAAAAGCTTAAGGAACACTAGTTCTATTGGGCATCCCTGATCCTTAATAGTGACACAAATATTCCTAAAACGTGTTAAATGATCATATGGATTTTTAGAATCCATACCTTGGAAGGTAGGTAATATTTGTATCATTCCCGGTTTAAAGTGGAAAGCTTGGTTCTCAGGCCAAACTATGCAAGATTCGGGAGTATGCCTATTCTGTTGCAAGATATCTCTCATGGAACACCTAACAGCAACAACTTGATTATTTTCAGCCATTTCTATAGGTGTAATAGGGATCTAAGGTTTTGAATTTCTTCAAAAGGAGGTTCCAATTGTAATGGAACAACTAAAGGTTCAGGACATCTTAATCTACCATCTTCCCCTAGAATCCAACTATTCATAAACTAAGAGAATACACTGAGTGAAGGGAGAAGGTTATAACTCTAAAATTTTAATTTAAAAAATATATTTTTTTAAAAAAAATTTAAAAATAACCTGAAAACTAAAATTTGATTCCCCAGCAATGGTGCCAAAAGCTTGACCGCCTCACAAATGTGCAGTTAAAAACAACCCCCAAGTATAAGGGCATGCAGTGTAGTTTTACCTGGTGAGTTCAGGATCGTATCCACAGGGAACTATGAGAATGAGCACTAGAGTTTCTAAGTTCTTCTAACCTACTACTCTCTTTTAAAACAAGAAAAATAAAAAGTTTTTGAGTTTTGGAAAGGTTGGTTTTTTTTAACTAACTAATAAAAAAATAAACTAAATTGCAATAATTAAATTAAACAAGAAATGAAAGCAATAAAACCAAGCATTCAAGATAATTAAAGATCTTAATCCAACCTACAACTCTAGTTGAACACCTTATTTTCCTATTAGATGTGATTTTTATCTCAGTTTACAACTCACGTTTAGGAAAAGTAAACTGGAAGATTTTATCGTGAAAGCATTAATTCCAAAGCACAGTTTTAAAATCACGTTCAGGATAAATAAAACCGGGAAGATGTTATCTTGAAAACATTCTTTGGTCCAAATTTTTTTTCTTTGATTTCAAAATATAAAGAAAGCTTTAATCAAGTAACATCAGGGATTCTGACGAAATATGATCGAGGTTAAATGTTTTCAAATGTTTTGAAAACCAAAAGAAGAAGAAAACCAGAAAATGAATCTAGATTATCTCTTATATTTTAGAAGTATTAAGAAAATTCTAATCTTGTGTAGTTATCAGTGATTTCAAGGAAATATAATCAACTACACAAGTTTTCAAAGGTTTCGAAAATATTAGAAGACAGATCTAGAAAAACAAGATCCCTAGCATACAAGATCAACATTGCCTGCTTGGATTCGTTCACATCTAATATAAAAACAAAGACCCACCCGACATTGATAGGTTGAATCAAGTATAAATCTACGCTAACATGATAAATAAATAAACAAACAGAAAATAAAAGAGAAGGTAAAGAAAACAAACTCCATAGATGAAGACCTAAAAACTTCTATCGACGTTCAAGAACTTGAATCCATAATATGAAGCATATAAAATATCTAAAATAATCTATTTAAAAAAAAAAAGAATCTGAAATAATACAGAGAAAACAGGCCGTAGACGGCTGGGACGAACTCTTGGAACCTCTGCTCAATGGGTATTTATAGCCCATGCACAAAATCCTAAAAAATAACCAAACTTGCGAAACCTCAGGTGTCCTAAGTGTCCAAACACCCAGATGGGGTGTCCGGACAGCAGTAGCCCCATGTTCCGATTTTTGTCTTCTGTGGTCCTGAGGGTGTCTGGACACCTTTGCATGCCAACGTTCCCGACTTCTACTATGATTTTGACCTTGAATATAACAGATTCAGACTTCAGCTAAAATAAAAAAGCTATTTCTTTGAGTCTTCTTTCCAACGCAAAAAGAATCAGGTCAATTGGAGTTGCGAGTGAAAAGTTATGGCCGAAACACTGTCAGGGTGTCGTGCTGGACACTTGCCGTGGTTTGCACATTTAAGCTCCAAACTTGCTTTTCTCCTTCCAT
>QLOD02000038.1:14060130-14077334 GCA_003260245.2 Sideroxylon spinosum | reverse complement strand
ATATATATATATATATATATATATATGAGCTATTTTGCCATGCATGACCTTCACAAGCAAGAGAGGACATATAGGGAGTTAAGAAGCGTGGCATTTCTAGGAAGGTGCATCGTTCATGTCAGACACTTACGGCCTATTATGTTTTATTTTATTTTTTAGAATCAGACACTTGGAGGACACACATGTTGATTATTTACACATATACGAAGCAAATTGCTTATTTGAAGGTAAAGAACTTGAAACCACATAATAATCATAATCTGTTATGTTATTTGATTTTAGAAATTATAAAATTCAAAACTTCCATTTTGTTTATATAGACGGCTTCTAAGATATTTGTTAATATTTATTTGCCGCGTTGTATGATGAAAAAACTGATCTAATATCAATATATATATTTATTTGTTGATGTGTCCCTCGATTGTTGTTTTTGTATTATTATTTATTTATTTATTTTTAAGTTTCTGCGTCACGGTGTTTGTGTCGTGTTCCTAGTTACCTAATTCGTTAACCCCCCGACCCTCAAACCAGATTGCGCGACTCCAAATGGGGTGCGTTCGCAATTCAAATCGCAAATATTGACGATCCACTTTTACGAGAGGAGAACGAGTACTTGAGATGAGAAAGAAATGAGTTTCAACTTAAAATTGCTATCGTTGCCGTTGCAGTTGCAGTCGTCCTTCGTCGTAGTTAGTCCAACAAAGGACCCTACAACTTCCTTCGGTACTTAGGTCAAGATTTGGTCCAAGTGGACAACTTCCTTCTTTTTATTTTCTCAAACTAGGATAATTAATTTGTGTTTTTTTTTTCGTTCCAACCAAAAAAGACTACTAATTCCCTTTTCTTTCTCAAATCAAAATAAGAAACTTTGTAACTTCCTAGAATATATTTGCAATTTCCTTTGATATTTAGGTCAAGATTTAGTCCAACAAAGGACTCTACAACTTACTTCCTTTCATTTTTTTCAAGTCAGGACAATTAATTTGTGTTTTTTTTTTTTTTTTTTTTGTTTCAATCAAAAGGACTCTATGAATTTCCTTTACTTTTTCAAACCAAAAAGGACTACTGTTAAACACTGCATATATATTGTATGATACACGTAATGCATATTGAATATACTACTATATATTGAACCAAATAAAAATTTAAAATGCAAATTGTGATCAGCGTTCTAACTAAGCATACCCCACTGTACCAGGTACCAGTTAAGGTACTGTACCATGAATCTATACCCGTTCCACGTACTAGATCGAGTTGCGAACCTAGTAACTATGGTCGTGTTGTATCCATTTGCCATATCCACATCTATGCTTAGTCAGGGAGCATATGTGCATTTGTTTTGTGCACATATTTTTCATACTTTCTCACTGTGTCTGGTTTTGTCCCATTTAAAATGTCTAGGGTATTATGAGCAGGACTTCATAAACCCTTTTTATTTGAAGAAAGAAACAGTTGTTAAAACTCTCTCTCTCTTTATATATATGATGATGTCTATCGTCACCTTTCTAAGCTATGAGTCAAATTAGTTTTACTATGGTTTAAACTACTCATTGTGATAGTAGGAGTTGTCATCATCTGATGTTCAGTTGTGTGCATGCACCATACATCTCATTTTATGATTTTGATTGTGTTTGGTCTGGTATCTGATTTTAGTACTTAATATGCTTTAAGTTGCTTCTTTCCCAAAGCTTTATTTTATTTTATTTATTTATTTATTTTTTGCTTGTATTGCACTAGAACTTATGTGCACTTAGCCTATGTGGAAACAAGCTCGAGGATGGGGACACTGTTGCACAGGATATTATCAAGTTCAAGCACCTAAAGGCACTTTGGCTGAATAATAATCCAGTTCTACTGAAATCGTAGGTTTGATTGGCCTGTGTAAGATTTTTATATTTGTGTGGTAAAAGATACCTTTTATGGTTATGATTATTGATTTCTGTTGAAGAGATAACTTAGTTATTCTGTCTCTAGTGATGATCACATGGCAGATATGATTTTCCAAGGTTGCCCAGGATTGGAAATTTACAATTCACGCTTCACCTGCAATTTTGGTGAGTGGGCATTGGGATTTTGCGGAGGAATATATAATAAAGATAATCCGGGCTTTTCCCATCAGACTGATCATCCATTGAAGAGTGTGACCTCTCTTGACCTTTCTAATAGATCCATTGACAATTTAATCAATAAGGTCAGAGTTATTCAGCTTTGTTTCTCCATGACTTATATATAAGGTTTATTGGAGTACTTTTTTCAACATGATACTCCACAATTTGCATAAATAGAAGATAGGATAGATCTAGGCTCTAGCCTATTTCCATCTGATGATCATTCTGCCATTCTGACACTGTAATTTTCTCAATTAACTTGTATTTTATTAATTCAAGTCCTGATGATTCGACATCCAACAATTCCTGAAGCAAGTTCTTTGCTGATTCCATTTTTATTGCTCCTTGTTCAGGCATTTCTGCCCACTGAAATGCCATCTTTGTCATATCTGAATCTTCAAGGGAATCCACTGGAACAGAACTCAGTTAGTGAGCTATTGGGGCTCCTAAAGGGGTTTACTTGCTTAAATTCTCTGGAGGTATCTTGCTTAGTACTGGCTCCACTTATTCATACATCTTCAGACCTTTTTTTTTTTTTTGGCAAGTATCTTCTTACGTAATGCTGATAAAACATTGGAACAGGTAGATATTCCAGGCCCATTTGGAGATAGTGCTGTAGAAATCCTTGAATCCCTTCCTAATCTTTCTGTTCTGAATGGTGTTAACACAATGAAAATATTAGAATCTGGAACGCATGTGATTGATTCTATGCTTCAACCACGTCTTCCTGAATGGACTTCTGAGGAACCTCTTGCTGATCGTGTTATCAATGCAATGTGGTTATATTTGATGACATATAGATTAGCAGATGAAGAAAAGATTGATGAAACCTCTGTATGGTACACAATCAAACTCCATTTCTTACTATTTATGCTTCTTACCACAGGTTATTTTTACCATTTCTTACTATTTATGCTTCTCACCACAGGTTATTTTTATCATTTCTTACTATTTATGCTTCTTACCACAGGTTATTTTTATGCCTTTTGCTTTGATTTGTGAGAAACAATTTGTTTTCTGAATACTTAGATCTAGGTCACAGAAGTTCTTAATGGTTAAAAAAAGTAGAACATTTTGAGCTTAAGTTTTTGTAGCTTTACCTAATTGGTAGATACTTGATTCAGAGAGTTTATTCAGTATTTTATGTGGCAAATTTGAACTGTTGCAGCTTCTACATGCCTTTATTGGCATAAGATGTTTTTGTGCTGAATTGCAATGTGAGTATTGGGTGAAGTAATTTGATGAAGAAGATTTGGATGCTGCACATTTTATTTATTCATTTGTATTTATTTTTTTGGTTACGAATCAGATGCTGCACATCATCTTGATATATGTAGTCGTCACTAGTATATGAATAAAACTGGGACACTTCCCAAGATTAACCGTATCCTGTGGTGTGGTTCATGGTATTTATGATTCAATGAGAACCAACTTTCTAAATGGTTATTATTGTCAAGAAGAGGGATTGAATGGAATGGCTTAATGGGTGCCACCAAGTCTGTTTATATACATGAACTTTATAGAATTAGGAAATAATTAATCATTTCTCCTATTATACAAAGGAATCAATCTATGCCTATTTCTATATTTAAATATCTCTAAAAATTATGATTTCTATTTTGTTTTGGTTTATTAATACAAGAAAGAGGTTTTATGAACCTGATGCAAGCTTTCTGTTGGCAGTCAGTTTGAACTATATAAATTGTTGTATCGGTAGTACTGGAGTGTAAAAGCTTAATAGGAAAATACTAGCAGATAATGTTTGCAAGTCCATCTTACTTTGTTGGCACTGCCTGTGGATCAAATTAATTATACTGCGATGCAAATGGTCAAGTGTGCTAAGTTTTAGTTGGTTTATTCTATTTTAATGTTCAATTAATGTACTTTGTTTCCATGCCTCTAGGTATGTGATGGACGAACTAGGTTCAGCTTTGCAACATAGTGATGAGCCAAATTTCAGAGTCTCACCTTTTCTTTACATGCCCAATGGTAAACTGGCATCAGCCATAAGGTTTGTTTTCCTTTTTGTATCAAGCAGCTTAATTACTCAAGATTCTGTAGAGGTTTTATTTATACCGCATGACTGAACAAAAAATATATCTGTTTCCCAGCTAGTAAAATAGTTCGACATGTTGGTTTATCCAAGTACCTTTATATTCCTAAGTTCAATGCAAGGGCATGGACACCGTCTGTGCTTGTCTACATATACAGCTTGTAGTTTGTAACTAATTCAGAAATGGAAGTTTATCTGGCATTTAATTGTAAATACATTTTTCAGCTTTTCTATTCTATGGCCAACCCAGAATATTGTTAAAGGTAATGAGTGTACTCGTGATTATTTATCTGGTATTGGGGAGGAGAAGCAGCGTTCTGCCAGACTGACTGCTTGGTTCCATACACCACAAAATTATTTTGTTAAAGTATGTGTCTTCCTAGACTATTATGAACTTCTGCTTTATTAAGATGCAAGTCACTCTCTTCTGGAAGTTGATTTACTTCTGTTCTTCAGCAATATGAGAAACATAGGCAGAATTTGCAATCAACAAGTTTTGCTGCCCCTCCTATGAAGCCATCTACAACCAATAGTTTGCTGCATAAAGATGGAAGTGCTTTACGAGTCTACACTGATATTCCTCAAGTGGAAGAATTTTTGACGCGCCCTGAATTTGCAATAAGTATGTGTAGTGATTAAGTGCCAATATAACCTTTTCTTTTCTTTTTGTTTAATTTCATTTTGATTATACATATAAATTTACTCCATACTTTCTTGAGATATTCTTTGTTTTTTATTAGAATTTATTATCTTGTTAGTATACACATTAAATACAATTTGAATGCAGCCTCATACAAGAGCCCAGTCCATTTGTTTTGTTTTTTTTTTTTTTTTTTTTGGTTTTGGTTCTAGTTCCCCTAACTTTTGACACACTCAATCTCTTTATAATGGTGTCAGTGCTTGTATAGCATAATAATTTCTATTTTTGATTTTTTATTTGCAGCTAATGATCCAAAGAATGCAGATATAATATGGACAAGTATGCAGGTGGATGAGGATATGAAGGCTGCTGTTGGACTGACAGATCAACAATATATAAATCAATTTCCTTTTGAGGCTTGTCTTGTGATGAAACATCATCTGGCGGATACCATTCAAAAGGTCTTGATAGCTCACTTATGTTCTATGACATGAATCACATGATTGATGTATCAAGAGCAACCTTGAGGGGTAGCCTAGTGGTGTGGAAGATGCATTCCTCAACCGTAAACTCGGTGAGGTCATGGGTTTGAACTCCGCTAATGTTTCTCCTCTCAAGGCTACCCACATGGGCTTTGCCTATACTTCCCTGGTTTGTGGATCTTGTAAGGTGTTTCATGAGCCTGGGATTTACTCTCTAGGGACGGGGTCCAATGTGACCTTGCTTGAGGAGATTCCTTGTCACCCAAAAAAAAAAAAAAAAGGAGAAAAAAAAGAGAGAAAAAAAAAGATCTCAGGAGCAAAAACTGACAAGTGGTATTCTTATGCAGAATGTTACTAATTTTGATTTCTTTTTTCCCTTCTAAAAGGCACATGGATGTCCAGAATGGTTGCAGCCTACTTACGATCTTGAAACACAGCTAGCTTATCTTATTGGTGACTATCTTGTACGCAAAAGGGCTGGTCTTGACAATTTATGGATCTTAAAACCGTGGAATATGGCACGTACTATCGATACAACTATAACTAGTAATTTATCAGCTATAATACGTCTCATGGAGACGGGGCCAAAAATATGTCAGAAGTATATAGAGCACCCTGCTTTGTTTAAAGGGAAGAAATTCGATCTGCGTTACATCGTTCTGGTTCGCAGTATACACCCCTTGGAAATATTCCTTTCTGATGTTTTTTGGGTATGTGCATCTATCTCTTGACTAGATTTGTTTGTCATTGCTGTCCAACGAGACGTAGTTCAAAAATTATAACAATGGGATTAAATGTTTCACATTTAGTTTTAAATATGTTATTCATTACTGATACCCATATTAAAGCTGTAATTTCATTTCTTTCCCAGGTAAGATTGGCAAACAACCCTTATTCGTTGGACAAGCACAGCTTTTTTGAATACGAGACTCATTTCACTGTAATGGTAAGTCCTGACTCAGCTCTAAGTTAGCAAAACATTTTCTGGTTGATTAACTGCCCCAGTTTCATTATTAATTGATGGAACCCTCTGGTGCGAAGGGGTTAACAGAATATAGATAAAATATGAACTACTCAATTTAGGAATTTCTTCTTGTTGGAGGCTGGGTTTCACTATTTTGATACCAATTAGTCCCTTTGTAACCACTTTTATGGCCTACAGAATTACAGGGGGAGTTTGAATCACATACACACTCAAGAATTTGTAAGGGAGTTTGAGCAGGAACATCAAGGTATTGGAGTCGGACTATTCTATACTTATTTCGCTTGCCTTAATGTGTAATGAAATGCCAATGCAATGTTGGTTTCATTCTGAATTAAATTATTAAATCATATTTTTGTATTTGTTGCAGTTCAATGGTCGGATATCCAAATGAGAGTGGAAAGGATGATCCATTCAGTTTTCGAGTCAGCTGCAGTAGTGCACCCCGAAATGCAGTCTCCAAAATCTAGGGCCATGTATGGTGTGGATGTAATGCTTGATTGCCATTTCCAGCCAAAGTTATTGGAGGTGGGTGACACACATTTCCTTTTAAGCAAAATGTATAATATCTACCACAATTTGAATCCAATTTTTTTTTTTTTTTTTTTTTTTTTGGAGGGGGGGTTTGGTTTTGCTGCTGATGTATTTGTATGAGATTTGTGGTTGGAGGATAGACTGTGGCATTTGATCTAGATTGCCGCGAGTGAACAGGTTCAACATGAAATACCGGTCGTTCTTTCATAGGGAGAGACAGTTAAGACACTTAGCTCGCTCCCTAAACTAGTAGGTGATCCTAAAATTCCTAATTTAAACTAAACTAATTTTGAGTGAGGGATTGCTTGTGATGTATCGGTTGATAATGGTGGGTTATAGGAAATAGAATAAAATTAAATAAATTAAGCTAACAAATAGAAGGTTTAGCTCGCTCCCTAAACTAGTAGGTGATCCTAACATTCCTAATTTAAACTAAACTAATTTTGAGTGAGGGATTGCTTGTGATGTTTCGGTTGATAATGGTGGGTTATAGGAAATAGAATAAAATTAAATAAATTAAGCTAATAAATAGAAGGTTGGTGTTAGACCATTGAAACAAGTATCTAAGCTAGCATGAAACCAAGTGGAGTATAGAAGAGATTGTGCTTGGACATTATTCACAATTAGGCTAGACATCAAGTCGCTTACTTGTGAGGCACTCATGATCATAACATCACGTAATTGATTTCTAAAAGTAGTAATTTAAGTTCGAAATGGTGGGACATTAAATTATAAAGTGCCCTCAAACTTCTGTTACAAGGCCAAAGCTCTGAACCAAAAAACCAGAAATCACCATAAAGATGAAGAGAAAGGGAAGAACAAAGAAGAGGGGGAACAAAGAGAGAATACATGGGAGATTGTATCCGTAGGGTTTGAAGACCAAATGTTTACACAGCTGGAGTGTATTGAACTTAACCGAGGTATAGCAACCGTTAGATTGCTTGGGGTGGAATACAGGTGGATGGCCCAGATGATGCCTCAAACCTACTCAATCCCTGCTGTCTGATAGATGAGGAAGCAATGGCCCACGGCAGTTTGGGTGGCTCGGGAGTTAATGAGAAAAGACGGAAGACAAGGGGGAAATTGAAGAGCGGAGAGCATAAAAGCAGATATATACATTGAACCTTCTAGAAAGGGTTATCAATGTAATTGAAGCAGAAAAGCATTAAAGGGCCGAGCTTGCATTTCTCAAATGGCAGCTTGGGAGAGTGTTTGGGCTCCAGTGGGCTTGGTCCAATCTCACTTAGAATGATCATCAATCAGTTCAGCTGCAACAAATCCATATGAGCCCACAAACCTTATTACATAGGCCTGCATTATTAAAGCTAAAACTGGTTCAATTAAATGGGCTTATTATGATGATAGAATGGTACTATAAATCGTAAGTGGTAGGGTTGTGTAAGGTTTCCTATTATGGAAAATTTGCTTTAACAGAATGCTAATCTTGGCTGAGGGTTTCACCACCCTCGAAGTAGATTTTTTATCAATAGAATTCACTTCATTTCTCTCCAGTTCTCCGTGATTTTCCTTTCTTTATGTTCTTGCAAATCAAGATAAGGAAACCCAAGGTGACAAAGAAGGGCCTCCATCAGCTTCCAACCATAACATTGCCTAATTGGGTTGGAAAGGCCCAAGACACAACCATGAAAATGGGGATTTGCTAGAATTTCGAAATAAAATAGTTTATGGTTGACCAAGACATCGAATCATAAGTTCTATGACCCAAAATCGTAAAATTGCTGGATTTGATTTCTAAAACAATTTGGAAGAACTAACTCCAAATGGCAAGCCATCAAATCTTGAATTCACTACAAAAACTCATAATCATAACATTGGCCAACCAATTTCTAGGGTTACTAGATAAAAGAACCCTCAACTATATTAGTAGTCTAGGTTAATTTTAGCAAATTAAGGGCAATGTTGGGAAACCAAGGGATTCTAGTGTTTCATAATCCCCAAATAAATTCAAGAATAATAAAACCCCAGAATATAGAGAAACTCAACACACCCAAGTCTCCTATATCATTACCGTTCACAACCCAACACAAGAAATGGTCATTCAAGCATCAAGCATTCAAGATTCAAAAAGAAAACTAAAAGCTTATATGTAAATCACCAAGAAAACACAAATAATTGAAATAGGAAGAATTAGGTTTTGCATTACCTCACAAATTATTTAACAAAGTTTTGAATACAAGCGCATAGGTCAAAATCCACGAAAAGCCTAGGCTCGATACAAAAATTAGGAGGCGAGTTTATTACCATAATAAAGAGGTTGGGAAGAGAAAATAGCAAAATAAGGTTAAAATTGACTTATCTACGATAGCTGAGGCAAAATCGTCAATTCTATTGATGTTTTGCAATTAATGAACTCGTTGATATCATTGACATTTATATGCTCAAATCTTAGCCCAAAATCGTGGATAGCATTGACGTTTTCGGCAAATCGTATATAGAATTTTCAGTAAATAAGATTGTACGAAGTTGTAAATAGCATTAACAAGTAGATAAGATTCTACAAATCGTAGATTGAATTTTTCAGTAGATAAGATTCTAAAAAGTCGTATATAGTATTGATGTTATCACTAGATAAGCTTCTACAAATCGTAAATTGAATTTTCAGTATATTAGATTCTACAAAGTTATAGATAGCATTGACATTTCAGTAGATAAGATGTCACGATTCTAGAATTTGCAGTAGATTGATAGTAGATAAGATTTTACAAGGTCAAATAGAAATATTAGTAGATAAGATTCTACAAAGTTTAGGAGAAGGCGTGACTATTAGAAGCTCTAAAACTCCCTATGATTCTATCCTAATTATAGTTTTATAATTTTGTCCTAATTATTAATCTCAATTTTAGAATTATATTTTAGTTATAAATTCTGTAAAAAAGATAAAAAAAAAACAATAATTAAAATTAAGATGAAAAAAAACAATAATTAAAATTAAGATGAGCTAATTGGAGTAAATTTGATTAGTTTGTTATAATAAAATTCAGGATAAGCATTTAAACTTATAAATAATTGATAAGTATTTAAATTCATAAATAATTGAATATAGAGCTTGTAGGTTTGTAATTTTATAACCTCTTTTGTAAATAAACAAATAAATGATATCTAAAAATTGTGTTTTATAAGAATATTATAATTTTGAGATATTATTTTATAAAATGTTACTTTATAAAAATTAAAAATTAAAATATAAAAGTTGTTCAAATTCCAAATCAAGAAACCTTTTAACTAGATAATAATCAAGTTCAAACAAGAACCCCAAGGCCTCCACAAATCACTTCTAATTCTTCGAAACATCTTGTCAATTAACTGTCAATGACATTCCTAGTGTATCTTAGCTATCCAAACACGAACCTTCGTTTGTTTAGTTCTCCGGGAAGATTTTAGATTTCAATTTTCAAATTTCATAAAATAATATTTTAAAGTTATAATAATTTTATAAAACACTATTTTTCTTTCAAATAGCGTCTATTTGTATATTTACTAGAGGGAGTTATAAATAAGAGGAAATTCTAAAATCTATACTCTCTATCGTAAGAATAAAATTACAAACCTACAAGCTCTAACTTTAATGTTTATTAATTTAAATACTTATCAACTATTTATATATTTAAATACCTATTCATGAATTTGTTATAACAAACTCAATCAAATTTGCTCCAACCTGTCTTGATTTTCATAGAAGTTTTAGAGCTTCCATAATAGTGACGCTTGTCAATGCTATCTACGACTTTGTAGAATCTTATCTACGAGAATATTGAAGAATTTTATCTACTGGAAAAAAATTCTATCTACAACTTTGTAGAATCTTATCATCTGAAAACATTAGTTTTTTATCCATGATTTCTAGAAAGATTCTAGCATGAAAATGTCAATGCTAGCTATAAGTTCATTAATTGGAAAACGTCAATGGCATTGATGACTAAGTTTGTTTTGATTTTATTTTGGTATTTTTTCTTTTCACCCTCACTATTATGGAAAACACTCCTAGGAGGTTCTTTCTCCCTCTCAAAAAGTTTGTCCAAAATGCCCTAGGTGGGTATATGCACATAAAAACAGAAAATAAGCAAGGATCTTGTCCAAAATGCCCTAGGTGGGTGTATATACATAAAAACATGGAATGGTAATTTTAGCATCAAAAATTTGGTCTAGGGACTTGGCGTGTGTACCAAAATGTAGCAGGCTTGTACACACAACATGGGCAGAAGCCGCTGGGTGCTAGTAGGAGCTTGGGCACGCCTGAAACGTGCTGTAACAGGGCGAGACGCTCCAAATGACAATAATCGTTGCCGGACACGCCGAAAAATGGCCTCTAGGAATGCAGGACACGAGAAGGTGAAGCGCAGGGGATGCGCGACATGACTGGGAGATATCCTGGGGACGCGGCACCACGCGAAACATGCACGTATAAGGCATTGTCTGCATGCGTATGGTGTGTTGGCAACACACAAGGAGGTGTATCCGTAGGCTTTTTGTGTGTGTCTAGGTGCGTGTCATGACGTTTGTTGGGGCTGCATGCACCTAGGGGCTTGTTGTGCATGGTTGCTTGGCCTGGACATTGTTAGGCTGTGCAGCAAGCTTTGTTAAAGGGCTGTTGACGTGCCATGCTGCTCTTGACTGCGTTTGGCTTGGTTTTGGCCCTTGGGTGGCTTTGTTGCCCTTGGCTTGAATTAGATAGGCCTTGTGAGATCAATTATTGAGTGCATGCCGGGTGTTCGATAAAATATTTAAAAGATTCCATTGGTCCATTTTCCACCAATTTTGCTTCCATTTTCTTTGAACTCCTATAAGTGAATCTCATGGTGCGTTTAGGCCTCCAAATGCTAATACTTAATGCATGCAAAATGGCCTGGGGCCCTCTCGACCTTAGCATTTCTTTCCTTTGATGACATGGCCTTGGCATAACCCTAGGCTTGACTTGGCTTTGTGTTTGTTGGCCCTTATGCTTCATTGGCAATGCCTAGGCTTGTGCGGTCATGATTTAGAGTGGTTAAAAATAGCCCGAGGCTTGACTTTAGATGCAAACTTCATTTGTTATGTAAATTGCCTCAATGACTCTTGAGCCTTATTCTTGCACTTTTGTCCAATCTTTTTGACATGACTCATCTTTACGTGTATCCTTGGTTGGGTAATAGCCTTGATCACCATATTCAATAATTTCAGCAGACTTGTCGACAATGCAAGTATATGAGATAATTAAACTAAAACCGCATGCAAAGTAATAAAGATGTGGGTAATTAGCAAGCTAGAATGATATGAAATCGTGTACTATTTGATGCCAATCAACATTTATATGTTTAAAGTAAGAAGTGTCTCGGGTTGGGTCCAATCCAAAAGGTCAATCCATTGGGTGGAGTAATTGCCTAGACTTATTTAAGTCAGGACAATCCCTTACTAGACCGATAGAGGATAGTGGTGTACCCACCTGTTTCCACGGCGTCCTTGTTGCATTCTAGAAAGCCTTGTTGGCTCTTCCGTTGCTCATTGGCATGGAATCGGATTTTTGACAGCCGATTAGATACCACTTTTGTCACAGTTTGGGTTCTAACCCAAAAGCTCAATCAATTGGGTGGGAGAATAATTTGGACTTATTTGACCCAGGACCATTCCTTTTTAGACCGATGTGGGATTGTGATCCAAGGATCGTCCTCACCTTTAATTGTTTAATTGTCTTTATGGATTGGTGTATTGGCAACTTGGTTTTCCTCAAGTCCATCACCAACTTTTTTTTTGGGTACCAAGCCCATCGCACCTAAACGTAGGGAATTAGGTTATACATTTTTTTCGTCTTTAAGAATGCCATCCATCATACATTTTTATTAGGTAAAATGTGGAGAATAGAATTCCGTAAACCAAAGAAGAATGCTATCTGCAAATTCCAATAATATCTTCCACTTGGGTCAAATGATGTATTTTGGAGAAGACTCCTTGATGAGGACATCCCCTTGGATGATTGTTGGTTGAAGCATCCCCCTTGAATAAATTGTTTGGTTGCATCAAGCCTCCTTAATGGCTCTCTCTAGGACAGTGTGCTGGTTTTCCTTTGTGTTATCTTATTTAAGTGAAAGATTGAATGTTGATTTTTCTGTTTTTGTTGCAGAATATTGAAATGGATAGCTAGTGAAGCTTGTGTTCTATCACCATCCCTTTTATCATCTTCTTCCTTTAAAGCTTTCTATCATCTCTTTTCTGATCTTGTTCTACCTTGATTTTACATCATACTTGGCACGAGAGTTGAAATTCCAAAATCCCAAACCTTCACGCCTTTAATCACGGCCCAAAGCCATTCAAAAATCCTAAAAATTCCATAAGCCTCCATCGTGCTGTGAACCAACCACCACTATTTTGATATCAAAACAATCAACCAACCATCGGTGAGAATAGTTGTCGGTCATCAACTACACAAAATAAAAGGCTCTAAACTATACTGTAACCAACTTACGACAACGGTATCCACAAAATGTTGTTCCTAATTAGAAGTAGATGGAGAATTTGTAATAAGGTGCTCTATTTTTCGGCCAGTCGAAAAAATCCGAATAAAATGATACCAAGTCAAATAATTAGTCGCATTCAGCTTCTCACAAGTGATAGACTTGGGCAGACTATCAATTGGCACAACCAAAACTGCATGAGAGATGAGTAGATACCACACTATAAACGTTAACCTCAATATGATTAGCAGCCATAAGGATAGTATCAAGGACAAGGCCATAAAAACAAGTCAAAGATAATCTCATCAGCTTAAAAACTAGACGAAGAGATGCGATGAGTGAGATAGACGAAAGCGAAACAAAGTAGTGGCACAACCGTGTAATTGTAAGACTATGTAACTTTCACCTAGGGCTAAAAACAAACCAGGTGTTTGACAAGCTACTTGAGAATGAGTTCGTCTATGTTCGTTTGCTAAGTTAAATGAACAAGCTCAAACACAGTTTTCAAGCTCGATAAATAACTGAACTGAGCTCAAACAAGAGTAAGTTCGACTCAATAAGGCTTACGAACAAGCTTATTATCATTCATGAATAGGCATTTGCGAACAAGCTTATTTATAGCTCCTAAATAGTCTTGTTCATGAACAAGCTCGTTTGTTGCTCATGAACAACCTTCATTTAAATGTTTGTGAATAAGCTCACGAAAACTATTCTTTACTATTCATGAGAAAATGTTAAAATGTTGAAGATTAAACACGTTAATTTAAAGATTATTAAGCTAGAAAAGAGTTTGTTTTTAAGTTTATTCATTAACAAGCATATGAGCTAGTTAGTCAAAAAGCTCAAGAGTTGGCTAAAGAAAAAGTTCGCAAATAGGCTTGATAAAAGTTCATAAGCAGGCTTGACAAAGCTAGTGAGCCAACTTAATAAAAGCTTGTAAGTAGGCTCGTTTTATTGTAATTGAATTGAGTTCAAGCTAGCCTATGTACCAATGAGCCAAGCTCGAACACAAGACTTTAAGCTCGAGCTCAAGAGCGCCAAAAACTTAAAAACAAGTTTGAACAACCTAATATTTTTTTGTAACCCTACTCTAATGCAATGTAGTGAGTTTCATCCAAGCCTTACTCTTACACAATGATGATTGTTGGTCGAAGACATCCCCATGAATTAATTGTTTGGTTGCCCCAAGATTGATGGGTGGCTTTATTTAAGATGGTCTATTAGTGAAAGTCAGATGATTTTGTTATTGTTATAGTTGAATATTGAATATGAATAACTAGTGAAGCTTGTCTCTAACCAAACCAACGTCCCCCCCCCCAAAAAAAAAAAAACACCGCAAAAAAAAAGAAAAGAAAAGAAAAGCCTTTACAGAGTCCTTAAAAGCAAATCATGGTAATTATTAGGTCCGGGCAAGCACGCCACGAATCCATGGATATGGCCCCTAGGAACCTTATCCCTGTCATCGTTTGGGGGAAAAAAAACTAATAACTCAATTCTGTCTAACAGTTCCTTGACTTTTTGTAAAATGACCAAAATATTCTCATACATTTTAAACTTCTTTTTAAACTTTGAAGGCAAAAATTTCAAATTAATATAAAACAAAAAAAACTAGCTACTAAAAAACTAATTTTTTCCTTTCCCCCTCCCAAAAAAAAAATGAGAAAAAGGGCATCCTACCAGGGAGAACTATAATTCATAACACTCTAAAAGAAGATTATAATGTAATGAAGTTATGAGAGAAGCAGAGAGAAACGTGGTCAACAGAGGAGAGGAAAGTAGTAATAAAATAATGATAGTTTTAGCCTTGAGAGCAGGAAGCCATAAGGTAAGAACATAGACGTTTGGGAAGAGCAATAACGAAGTAGAGGAATCTGGGGCATGGTTCAAAGTCGTGGCCGTGGTCGGCTTGAGAATTTTTGATGCGATCGCAGTGTCGAGTTGCAATATCGAGTTATACGCAATATTTTATTTTTTTAATTCAAATAATAAAAAAATATACAGAAATTCTAAATAATAAAATGGATATATTACATGATCAAGATTATAAAAACCTCTTTTATTAAACATTAGATAACTTCTTATATCATGTTAATGAGCTAGTTTTTTTTTCCTCCTGTTTTACACAAATAGTTGTCTCAGTGGAGGCTTACTCCATATAGATAGGATGTCATTCATTTTTCATGTCTGTTCAGTTTAGATAATTATCTGGACTGTATTTCAGAGAATGACATAACCTTCCTCATAAACTAGCTTATGACCAGTAGCCATGTGGTGAACAATTTAAATGGTAGTTCTGTTTGCTTTTTGGTCAAATTCCTGCACAACATTTGGTGGTATAATTATATTATTTGAAGAGACAAAACATATTCCTTTTCAGTCTCTTTGCTGATTATTAAGAAGTTTTTTGTTTTCTGCTTGTGCAGGTGACTTACTGCCCTGATTGTACTAGAGCTTGCAAGTACGACATGGAAGCCATAGGAGGAAAAATCGTTAAGGCTACTGATTTCTACAATAATGTGTTTGGTTGTCTCTTTCTCAATGAAACAACAAACTCATCCCCATTGACATTCTAATTGAGCCCCAAATGGCAATTGTTTGTTTGTAATAGCCTTTTTTGTAGCCCACGATTGACTTGTGTGTGTGTGTAAGTAGCCTATATACATTGGACTGAACAGGAGAAAATTAGAGGAAGATAATAAAAAAGTTGATGTGGCTCATTTTATCCTTGCGGTAGTTGTTCTTTTACGATAGCGTACTGCTTTTTGTTCGATGACGAAATGAGTTTCTTCTCAAATTAATGTGTCATTGAGTTTCATCATGTACAGCTCTAAGAATTGTAAAGTATTGGAAAACAGAACCATAAAATTTAAGGCAGGGGCTCTTCAAATTTTCACCGTGTAAGTAAATTCCACCCCCCACTAATAAGAGATTCATTGAAAGGCAGTCGAAGGCGACTTGGGCCTCTGCGCCAACAAACGAACTCTACGACTTTAATGTAAGATGTGAGATCAAGAAAGGAATAAAACTTAAAATAGTAAAGTGGGCATCACTTGCTCAACTATGGTTGACACGGTACAACCAGGGGACTGTAGTCTTATTACTGGCGTCAATACATGACAAGTTGTGAACCCGATATAGAGTTATGTCATGTAAATTAATCCGTTTAGTTGATATATTAAATCACAATTTGACATGTTTATTAAATGAGTTAGGTGTCATGCCATGTAACCCGTTTTAATAAAAATATCGTGCTGTGTCATGTGATTCATTTTAACAAATTACATGTTACACATTAATTAATTAGAGCAATTAACAATTATCCTTATTCTTGTCACGTCCTTTTTAGACAGACCCAAATTGTAATTCCAAGCCCAGATTCGAGCTATGTTTTTTAAGGTATATAGGGTGATTATCATTATATACTCAAAATTAAGAAAAAATAATGAAAAAATAAAATTAAATATGCGAACTTTTTGTTCAAATTTTAAATTTAACAATCAACAAAAAAACCTATGAAATTATTTCTTAGTAATTATTATTATTATTTATTTAGGAAAATTGTCGTTCTTAATTCATTGTGGGTAAAAATGACCAACAAAAAAAAAAAAAAACTAAAAATAACGGTATCTGTGTTGAAATTCACTCTTTCTAATAGTACTGGGCGTCAAAAAAAAGTTCTCAAAAAAACAAAAATTAATAATAATAATAATAATAAAGGCCAGAGGTGGGCTAAAAATATTATTATTAAATTACAACTTTGACAAATTTGTTCTCTTTAAATCTCAAACATTATGTACTTTGAATTCTCATTTGCTTTTCTCTCTCTCATTTTTCACAATCAATAGAAAATCAAAACTCAAGGCATTTATATCAGAAAATGCTAATCTACTTCAAAGATCTATGGAAAAAAAATTAATTGTAAAAATAATGTGACGAGTACCTTCTATTTTTTATTTTTT
>QLOD02000038.1:13997158-14052873 GCA_003260245.2 Sideroxylon spinosum | reverse complement strand
AAATAGACTATATTTTCATTTTATAAAATCTTACGATTTTGCGATTCGATTTTACGATCCGATTTTTGGACCTTCCACCGATTTTAAGTAAAATCTCGATTTTAACAACCTTGATCTAAAGATTTACTTTGGTTTTTATACCGATTGTTAAGACAGTGATAAAGTCCCTCAAGCAACAAAAGAAAAAATAAATTATCAAAAGCTGCATCATTCTACTGGATGCTACAAAATTAAAATTTAGAGCAGGGTGTTTCTCTTCCGATGAAGTAGCAATAGGATCGGGAAAAAATAGCATTTAAATTATTTAAAGATAAATTGGGCTATAATTAACTTGAAATGTTGGATTCAATACTTGGTTTAACTTTTTAACTACAAAGGCCCCTCATAATTTCGGTTGCCCCAGTTTTTTAGATATGTTTGGAGTTCTACATATAAAATGTGAATTATTGAAGCCTTTTCTGTATATCATAAACTTTTCTGGAAATTTTTTTTTCCTTTTTCCCGAGGGGAGTAGTGTAATATTAGGGAATATACTTGTGGGGTATCGGGGTGATGTACAGCACTCAGATGATCTGGGAATGATGCTGATCATTGTACATGGTGGGACATTCACCAAAGATGGTCAAAACGAGAGCTAAGGCAGCTCGGAGCGATATGGGGGTGTGTGTGTGAGAGAGAGAGAGGTCTCAGAGGTTATGTATAGAGGAGTACCTGTATAATTTATATGAAGTATCGTTGGCTGAGAGAATTTAAAGGGGATGAGTCATGATAAAAAGGGGGTTGGCTCACACGCCCCAAGGACAATGGTCCCAAGGTCAGGTGGCTGACTCTGCATGGTTTGTTGGTGAAGATATTTCGACCAAGTAGCAATAGCACTCATGCGTAGTCAGCTAGTTTATAATCATGGCCGTATAGGGAGGGGGTTGGGTTTGTCGAGTAGTGTTTCTCTCCTTGGGTTGATCGAGAGTGCCTCGATGAACCCCCAACTCTAGCCACCAAAACCTTTGTCTAGGGTGCCTCAAAACTCTTAGGCTATCAATATAATGTGAGAGAATGGTTGATAATTCTCTCTTTTCCCAATCTCTTTCTCTTAACTGTTCTTTTACGATATGTCCCTCCATTCACTTACTTCTTCCTTCAGGAATATGTTATGGACCAAGCAAGAAGTGTTTGCTTCATTACCCTAGTGTTGGTTAGTTCGTTGCCATTTCAATTTTAAAGGCAAGGATTGCAGGGGCATCTAGATGTTCATTGCTTGATCATGGTGTGTGTTCTCTTCTAATAGTATTGAACTTGAAGGTGAGTCGTTCAATAATTGTCCTACACGAAGCCAAAGAAGGTTCCTTGATTGCATACTCCCCATTAGTTTGATCTATCACGAGTTTGGAATCTCCCTTGATGCAAATCTCCATTGCTCCAATATCTGGAGTTGTAGTTAGTCATGGGGTCTGTGCTTTGCAATCTACTTCGTTGTACAAACAACAAACTCCGATTTGTAGGAAAGATTGACCTTTATCCCAGAAGGACGAACTAGGAGTCCACCTTTAGAGGTGGAAGACCCATTAAAGCTAAGTGTCCAAATCTAGTCCTAATGCAGGGCTAGAATTTTTCTGTTGGACTAAATCCTGGCCCAACAGCTTCAATGATTCCAAGGCGAGCATTGATTCATGATTTTTGGTCTTGTTAATAGGAATACGATTGGTTTGTAAAAGGTCAACTATGAGAATGGTGGGATTGAATGCTTTGTTCGAGGAAGAGGGAACAACTCCAACAAGAGTTATTCGGTTTGGAGGGAGGGATAGAACTTTTACATTGGAGGGATTAGTTAATGTTTGCCGCTGCGGGTAGATAGAGTTGATGACGGATCGAAATTATTTTCATAGCTGGGTATACCTAGATAATGGGTGGGGTTGAAGGTGAAATTGGCTAGGTCAACAGGGAAAGTAGAATAGTGTTATGCTAAAGAGCCACAAGGGCCTCCATCATATACCCTTGGGTGTGCTGTATAGCCAAATGGGGCTGTGAGAATGCCAACATTTGTTGTGTGAGAATTCAGACCTAGTTTGCCATGGATGTAGCTAGTGTTTTCTCCGTTATTGTCTCTCTCTCATCTCGAGATGTTGTGTGATCCCCATCTTGGTCATTAGTTACGAGCTAAAAGATATTCTTTTAATTTGAAGCCATAAGAAAAAATTCAACACTCCTATCTAGTGGAGTATAATGTGGGCGATCAAAGTAAGAAAGAATGATCTAATCATCTGAGAATAATGTTAAAAATTGTCAATGGTAGAATCACCAAAGATCAATGGGGTGAGCATCAAGACAACTTAGAGTAAGAGAGAGAGATCGTGGATAAAGTAACTCTGATAAAGGTAGTGATGATGATTTTATTGGTAAGAAGATCGATATATATAGGCCAAGAGAAGTCCCTTTGGGCATGGGTTAGGGCACTGTATTGGACTAGGAGGGATTCAGTCCTACGTTGGCGCAACCCTACACGGTAAGAACACCTCTTGTTTATCTTTCTCTAACGGAGTCTCTATAAACCTTGATGCTACCTACCAAACCATTAGATCCCAATAATCCGATTAAGTGAAAGTCTCTTGTTAGGAGAATTCTTGTGCCTTGCTCCAAGCCCAAAAAACTGCTATAATATTCCTGACAAGGGTGGCACCATATATGGACCATAGTTACCAGGTTCATGGGTCAATCTAGTACGTGATATGGGTACAGATTTGTGGTATGGTACCCTGGCCGGTACGCAGTATAACGGGGGTATATTTAGTTAGAATGTTATTTTGAATCTCAATTCGCAATAATATATACAATGTGCATTATCTATATTATAAAATATGTATGGCGTGTTTAACAATAGCCCTTTTTGGTTTGAAAAAAGCAAAGGAAATTCATAGTCCTTTTCGCTTGAAACATAAAAACAAAAATTAATTATCTTGACTTGAAAAAAAATTGTAGAGTCCTTTGTTGGACCAAACTGTGACCTAAATATCAAACAAAGTTGCAAATATATGCTAGGAAGTAACAAAGTCTCTTATTTTGATTTTAAAAAAAAAAAAAAAAAAAGGAAATTCGTAATCTTTTTTGGTTGAAACAAGAAAACACAAATTAATTATCCTGACTTGAAAAAATGAAAAGAACGAAATTGTACAGTTGGACCTAAATATCGAAGGAAGTTGTCAAGTTCTTTGTTGGACCAACTACGATGAAGGGCTACAGAGATGGCGATGACAACAATTTCAAGTCGAAACTCGTTTCTTTCTCACCTCAAGTACTCGTTCTCCTCTCATGAAAGTGGATTGTCAATATCTACAATTTAAATCGCGAATGCACTCCATTTATGGTCGCGCAATCTGGTTCAAGGGTTGGGGGGTTTAACGAATTCAGTAACTATGGTGTGGTCCCCCTCAAAATAGCACAATTTTGTTTTTTGGGGGGTGGTTGGGGGGTCTCACAGGGTCTTCTTCCAATTGCTTTGAATGGATGTTGCCATTACCTTGGCCTTGTTGACGACGAGGTGACCTAGGTACCTACAATTATTTACGTAGACAAATGCAGAAAAGCAAATTAGAACACCACCATTTGTGGTTATGGTCCCAAAATTTGGACAAATTAGGAAAAGTAGAATTTGTGCCAGTCGACCATCAGCATTAAATTTTGAATTTAATTGCATGTAAGCAAGACCAAATATCAGAAGATGGGTTATATGTAGGATGTAGCTGAGGCTTTTCCTTTTTATTTTCTATAAGCAAAATTCATTAAAAAAGAAAAAAGAAAAAAAAGAAAAAGAAAAACTGGCATTCATTTTCAGGCAAAGAAATTTTGTTGGACATAACTTCAAGCACTGTAATTTAGGGATGGTTTATCAATGAAGCGAAAATGAATCATTTCATGTGATTTCATAATAGTAACCACAAATTTAAAGATTTTGATTGCTAACCAGCCAAGTAGTAAGAAGTGACGGCTTAAGGATTTGGTGGAATCTAAGTGATTAAATTCCACAAAGTACAAAAACATCACCAGTATGATAAAATTCATTAATAATTAGAATAGATTCACAGGACACCAACTAAATAATAACATTTAATTCAATCTTTATAGACAAAAGCAAGTTAGAAATAGATACCGTAGGGCAAAAAGACTAGTTCACAAAAAATGAAAACGGGATTTGATAAATGCGTCACTACCTCAACCCTTCCAAAGAACTTGATGGCTGAAGAGGAGAATACAATGACTTCAAAACATCAGGCTGTGAATCCAATGAGTTATACCGGTGTATGTAACCTGCAGTACCAAGATACACACTGACATGAGATTCCAGCAAGAACATATGTTGAAATCTCAAATTATTTTCTTGTCGTAATTAGTGGTAGAATTTGATTAGGGATTAATTGGCAGATTTCCTGCTCTTTTAGTTTTCCTTTACTTATTTGTTTCCTATTCTCTTTCATTCTTTGTATTATAAATAAAGGATCATAGGTTGTACATTATTAATGTACATTAATTAGAAACATGTATTTATGTAGGAACCATCTAGAATATGGGTAATCTAAACAGACTACTATGAGTAATTTGAAAAGACACCCATGCACACGTATATATGTATTCACAAGTTGTTTAGTGTATTACGAAAAACGTTAAGTAAAAATTCAAGCCTTTTATCATGGTATTAGAATATCAATTCCGAGTCTCTGTGTGTGTCATCATCCTGTGTGTCAAACACTGTGAACCTGAAAGCTGTTATTCAACGTTGAAGCCAGAAGAAGACTCATTGCCTCTGTCAAGAGTAGGTCACTTCCTGGTTGCTAGCTCGACTAGTGATATACCTCGGAGTCGTCGTCGAAGTTGGGTGACCATAGTCGGAGAACCGCCGATATCGGAAACCTCTGCACGCACTGTCACGCGCCTGTGCATGGGCCTCACGCGCCTCCCTTCGTGCCGTACATGTGAGCGCGTGACTCATCGGCAAGCCCCCAAACTTCTTATACTGTCCTCTTCCGACTCCGGGGAACTTTCAGGCATCTTCATTTGCTGTTTTTTGAACCTTTTTCTCATCACCTTTGTTTCACAATACATCTCCTGTATTAGTACTACTATTCTCTAGAGGTATCAAACGTGCGTGTTGTGCCGTGCCGTGCCATTTAACTCCGTGCCAACTATGTTTTGTACCGTACCGTGCCGTGCCTTGTTTTACTTCATCGTGCTATGGTGTGCCGTGCCGTGCCGTACCGTGCTTTAGCAGTGCCGTGTCGGGCTATTTTTCTTGATCGTGTCGTGTCGTGTCGAGCCGTGCCTTTTTAAATTGTGTTGTGTCGTGTTGTGCTAATTAATTAATTCGTACAGTGCCGTGCCGGTCTGTTAAGTTAATTGGATTTTGTCGGGCCATGCTTTTTTAAATCGTGTCATGTCGTGTTATGCCTAATTAATTAACTCGTACTGGACCGTGTAAACCCGTTAAGTTAATCGAGTTGTATCATGCCGTGTCTTTTTTTGTTGAGTCATACCATTGCTTTTTTGCGGATCAACATTTGGTACAACTGATGGTCCCGACAAACTTTAACATATGAACAAGGGCAAAACTCATGCAAATTTTGGAAAAATATATAATGCTTTTGGCGTTAAGTCCCTCAAACCTCATCATGTGATTATTCTCAACCAAAACTCAACATTGTTCTTAATATGAGAACCATGAAATACAAGTGGGTTCGTAATAAGCAAAAGATAGCATAATAAGAATGAATAAATGATCCAAGCAAAATAATAATACTAAGTTTAATCATGCACTCTGAAAATAGCACTCAATAGATAACCAAACACCCTCGAAAATAGCACTCAATAGATAACCAAACACCCTCCGACTAGCTTCCATAGCACTCCCATAAACAACAGAACAAAAATCCAAGAACCCCTACCATGCCCATCCTACTTCTGTACCATGCCGTACTTTAATCGTGTCTCGTGCCTTGCCTCAATTCATGCCTTGCCCCTTAAAGACTATGTCGTTCTATGCTGTGATGTCACAACTACTGTGCCATGTCCATGTCATGCCGGGTCAATTTGTGCCCTTGTGCCGAAAACGTGCCCATTTAGACCGTGTTGAGTCGTGCCGTGCCTGGTCAATTCGTGCCCTTGTACCGAAAACGTGCTCACTTAGACCGTGCCGAGTCGTGCCGTGCCAGGTCAATTCGTGCTCTTGTGCCGAAAACGTGTCCACTTAGACCGTGCCGAGTCGTTTAGTGCCAAGATTTTACCGTGCCAAAGGTGTGCCGTGCCATCTTCGAACGTGCCATGCCCGTACCGTGCCCATGCCGACCCGAGCAGTTTGACACCTCTACTATTCTCTGGCTTCAATAACTCCTATTGAACAAAGGATGATTGGTAGTTCAATCCCTATACCATAACAATTCATAACCCGAAAATTGAATGGCACAAAGTATAATTAATAGTCCAAGGCAATTAAAATTGACTGCGTATGGTCAACATAAACATTTGATTAAATCTGGGTCTTCTGAAACAAATCCTAAATTTGATACTTGGGTTCACGAGGATGCTCATTTGGTTACTTCGTTGTGGAAAATTCCATGGAACCTCCCATAACTGAAATGTCTACTCATTTTGACACATGTAAAAACATACAGGAATATGTTCGTTAATTGTTCTCCGACGATCTCACCTGCATGTATAATATGTTTCTGGAATTCTTTCAGGTGTAGCAATTTGGCAGACCAGTCACTGAATACTTTGCTTCCCTTAAACTTGTCCTTGAAGAGTTGAATGTCCTTCAGCCATTATCTACAAATATTAACGTGATTTAGAAACAAAGGGAACAGATGGCTGTACTTTGATTTCTTACGGGATTGGATTCAGAATTCGAGCCAACCAAAACGTAAATATTGAATGGAGCTTCCCTTCCCTTCCCTATTTTGCAGAAACCTACTCTCGGGTTATGAGAGCTCTCTCTCGTGATTCATCCACTACTACAGATGCCATGCAATCTACCCTCATCAGCCAAACACCTTCACATAATAAGAACACTAGTTATTAGACTTCTTAACCATCTAGTGATTGTGGAACTCATGGGGGTTGTGGTTGTGGTCATGGTTGTGGTCGCAGAGGACGTATTATGAAGCCTCAATGCTCTAATTGTAGTCACGTTGGACACGTTAGGGAAAATTGGTGGGATCTTCATGGAAGGCCACCTCAAATGGCTCATGCAGCTTCATCTGATATTTCTGTCTCTACGAAGATGCCTAGTACCAGTGAGAATGCTACACCACCCACAGTGACTATTTCAGGAGATGAATATACTAAATTTCTTCAGTATCAAATGGCTCATCAGGCATATCTTCTCATAACTTCTTAAGTAAATCGAGATAATCCTACTACTTGTGTGTCTACCTCTTCACATACACCCTGAGTTCTTGATTCTGGCACCTTAGATCATATACCTAGTAGCTCTTCATTATTATACGATATTCAGTGCCCACCCACTTCAAATGTTATCAAAACAAATGATTCATCTAACCCAGTCAAGGGTAGTGGTATAGCTTTTCTAGCTCCTAGCTTACCCTTATCTTTTGTGTTATTTGTTCCATCATTATCTTTTAATCTTCTGCCTGTCAGCAAACTCACTAAACAACTAAATTATTTATTGACATTCTTTCTTGATTCTAAGATCATTCAGGATTTGAAAAGAAGGAAAAAGATTGGAGAAGGGCATGAAACTCAAGGACTCTATTATCTGACTGCTCCATCTGCTCTCTCATCTACCATCTACTCTGCTGCTGCTACTCCTATTGAGATCCACTGTCGTCTGGATAGTTGCAGAGAGGAAGAATTTACATCTTGTTGAAATAGTCCGGTGCTTGCTATTCCATATGCATGTTCCTAAGACTTTTTGGGGTGATGATATTCTTACTACATGTTACTTAATTAATCGAATACCATCCTCTGTCCTACAAGGTCGCTTCCCTTATTCTGTCTTGTTCCCCCAAACACCTCTATTTTTTCTTCCTCCACTTATCTTTAGTTGTATTACTTTTAAGCATCAACTTGATGGTGGAACTGACAAGTTAGAGCTCCGTGCTCCTAAGTGTGTCTTTTTGGGGTATTCTCGATTGCAAAAAGGTATTCATGTTCCTGTCTTCTCTTCATCGATATTTTATGAGTGCTGACATCTCGTTCTTTGAAACTGCAATATTCTTTTCTGATACTCAATCTTTATATGAGTTGAATGAGAGTCTTCCTTTACCCATGATTTCTCCTTTCATCTCTCATCCTGATCTGCAAGTTTATACTAGACGGCTGGCAGCTACCAAGTCCTCACATGCTGCTTCTGCCGCTCCATCTTCTCCTACTTAGTCTTTAGATCATTCTCCTGAACCAAAACCCAATGATTTTTTGATCTTCCAATTGCCCTTTGAAAAGGTAGACGTACTTGCACGTCTCATCCCATTTCTAACTTTGTTTCTTATACAGCCCTATCTCCCTCTTATCACACCTATGTTACATCTCTCTCTCCTCTGTTTCTATTCCTAATTATATATCCGAAACCTTGTCACATTCTGGATGGCATGCTCATGGAAGAAGAAATATCTACTTTTCGAGCCAATGAAATTTAGGATTTGGTAATTCTCCCTCATGGAAAGATAGCTATTTGGTATCAATGGGTGTATAGAGTTAAAGTTCACTCCAAAGACTCTATTGATCGTTTGAAAGTACGGTTAGTTGTTAAAGGATACACTCAGATTTATGGGCTTGATTTTTCAAAGACCTCTCTTGTGGCTAAAATTGCATCAGTTCATCTTCTCATTTCACATATAGCATTTAACTGGTCTTTTCATCAGTTGGATATCAAAAATGCTTTTCTTCATGGTCATCTTGCTGAATATATGGAGCAACCACGTGGGCTTGTTGCTCAGGGGAGTCTGGCTTAATTTGTAAATAAAAAAAAAATCCTTATATGGTCTAAAGTAATCTACTCGAGCATGGTTTGGCGGATTTAGTGGTGTGGTGATAGATTTTGGATTGATAGTGTGGTATTGATCATTCAATATTCTATCAACATTCCTCTTAAGGGAAGCTATGGTTGTTAGTATATGTGGATGATATTGTGATCACAAAGGATGATACATAAGGTATTCATGATCTGAAAAGGTTTCTTCAGATTAAGTTCCAAATCAAAGACTTGGATATTTAAGTATTTTATGAGTATTGAAATTGCAAGATCACACACAAGTATTGCTCTTTCTCAAAGGAAATAAGTACTTGATTTGTTGTCAAAGATAGGCATGTTAAGAGCCAAACTGATTGATACTCCAATGGATCCTAATACTAAACTCCCTGCAAATAAGAGAGAATTATTGGATGATCCTAGTTGATACAACAGACTAGTCAGGAAACTCAATTCTCTAACAGTTACATGACTAGAAATACATTTGCTGTGAGTATAGTCAGCCAATTTCTTGATGTACCTCGCTCTAATCATTAGGATGCGATTATTCGTATTTTGAGGTATCTAAAAGATGCACCAGGACATAGTTTATTGTATCGAGATAATGGCCATACTCTTGTTCAAGGATATACAGATCCAGATTGGACCAGATCTCCATTAGATAGATGATCAACCACTGGATACTGTATCTTTGTAGCAAGAAACCTAGTATCTTAGAAAAGTAAAAACCAAACTGTAGTGGTAAGATCAAGTACAAAGTCAGAATATAAGGTCATGGCACATACGTCCTGTTAATTGATTTGGGTACATCATATGCTGAAGGAGTTGGGAGTTTCTATATTACAACCTATAGAGTTGTTTTGTGATAATCAAGCTACTATCCACATAGTCTCTAATTCAGTGTTTCATGAGGGCACGAAGCACATTGAAATTGATTGTTACTTTGTCAAAGAAAAGATTTTGCAAAATAGCATCAAGAGTAGTCATGTAAAGTTTGAAGATCAATTGACTAACTTATTCACTAAACCTTAAGAGGTGACTAAAGTAAGATTTATTTGTAACAAGTTTGGAACATAAAATCTATATGCTAACTTGAAGAGAAGTGTCAATGTACATTAATTAGATACATGTATTTATGTAGGAACCATTTAGATTTTAGAATATGGATATTCTAAACAGACTACTACGAGGAATCTGAAAAGACACCCATGCACATGTATAAATGTATTCACAAGTTATTTAGTGTATCATGAAAAATTTTCAGTAAAAATTCAAGTCTTTTATCATACATATACATTCAAGAAATACAAAAAAAAATTATTCTAATTTCATGGTATCAGAGCCAAGTCACTTGTTGACCCATTCTTGTCTGATCGACTTTTCTGTTGATTCATCTTAGTTCGGCTAATCGATTTCAGTAGCAAACCAATTGATCAATTTTAGCGTCAATTGTTCGATAGCTCATCAAATTGAGAGTCAATTGCTTGTCAATTGCAGAGTCGACCGTTCATCTAGAAATGATTGGAATCAATCGGTTGTTGTCGATTCATCGTCACCAGCGATCCACAGAAATCAAGTGTTTGTTGTCGATTCATTGTCATCAACTATCCACAGAAATCGGTCATTCACTGTCGACTCATTGTCATCAATGATCCATCGTCAAAAATTCGGTTCATCGTTCTCTATTGTTAAGAGTCGTTCAAGCCCTTGTAGGTGTTTCTCGACCACCCATCACCCGCAACCCTAGTTGGCATCTCTTAGCATCAGCTCTCAACATCCAAGCCGTAGTTGGCCTCTCTCTATGACTCTCGACGTCTCTCAGCACTCTCGATGTTGGTGATTTCTTTACTGCTGTTCAAAGATTCTAGCATCGATCAAAGCTGCTAAAACCAAATGAAAACTTTCAAAACAAAGGCAATCTCCATGAGTTTAAGCAAACTCAATAGTTCATCATTTCAATTAACTATGGAGAAATTCAATGGAAAAAAATTTCTGGAATGAGCTCAATCGATCAAACTTGTGATTGATGGCAAAAGAAATTGAGTTACCTTAGTGGTAGAACAAAGGAACTAGCCTCAACCAAAGTTGTCTCTCTGCAAAAGTGGAAGCCAGAGAACTCAACGGTGACTACCTAGCTTATTAATGCTACAAAGCCCTCAACCAAAAAGACCTATCTATTCTTGCCATCGACGAAAATGTTTGGGATGCAATTCGAGACACTTATTCTGATGTTGAAAATGCCTCTTAGATTTTTGAAATCAAGACCCAGTTATGGCAGATAAAGCAAAGGAAAAGGGAGGTCACCGACTAGTATATAGAGATGACAGCTCTCTAACAATAACTTGATATGAGTTTTGAAGAAGAGTGGGAATGCTCAAGTGAACATATAACATAAGAGACTCGAAGATGAAAGTGTTTGAATTTTTTGCTGGGCTCAACCATGATTTAGATGAACTTAGAGGAAGAATTATTGGCTGACATCCTTTGCTTTCAACTCGAGAATTCTTTTCAGAATTAAAGGTAAGAAGAAAATAGGCACAAAGCGATGCTAAAGGAGAATATTTTTACTAGGTCTACTGAACATGAGATGTTTGCCTTGATGAGTCGAAGAACATCAACTGGGTCAAGCCAAAATCAACAAAAAAAAGCGTCCTTGGTGTGAGCATTGTCATAAGCCTGGACGCACAAAGGATACTTGTTAGGAGATACATGGGAAGCCAATTGATTGGAAACCAAGGCAAAACATTAAAAATCGTGGCTACCAAGCTGTTAAAAATCAGGCCGAGAAGCCTCAGGAAGAAAAAAAGCAAGTCCTCCACTTCCAGCAGTGCATTTAACCCTCAACAGTTGAAGCAACTCTATAAATTGTGTTCTAGCCTCCAAACATCTAGTTAGTCTTCCATCAACATCCCTTCCAGTTCATTGGCTTACAGAGGTAATTTTTCGAGAGCCTTAAGTACTACTTCTCGAACTAAGACTCCTTGGAATAATTGACTCTAGTGCTTCTGATCATATGACTGATTCCTATAAAACTTTTTTCTTCTTCACTCACCATTGCTAGCAATCTTAAAGTTAAAATTGTAGATGATTCACTCTCATCTGTCGTAGAAAAATAGAGTATTCGAATCTTTGATTATATAACACTAAAGTCTATCCTCCATATTCCAAATTTGTCCTGCAATTTATTGTCAATTAGCCAGCTAACAAAAAATACCAGTTGCTCTGCTAAATTCCTTCTCATTGTGTCTTTCAGGACCTATTATCAGGGAAGACGATTGGCAGTGCTAAAGAGTGTGAGGGACTATTACTTTGAGGAGGCTAACATGGGCAAACAGCATCAAATTGCATTTTGTGATTCTGCATCTATTTCTAGAAATAGTGAAATTTGTTATGGCATTTTAGAATGGGTTATCCCAATATTCATATTTGAGATTGTCATTTCCTTCTTTTTTTTTTTCTAATAAAAGGTCTATTTATTTGCAATGTGAAATTTGTGAACTTACAAAACATCAACGCACTTCATTCCCAAAATTCAAGTGTCAGCCATCCAACCCATTTACCATAACTCACAATGTTTTATGAGGACCTTCTCGTAATCCTAATCATACCCATACAAAGTGGTTTGTTATATTTATTGATGACCATACTCGAGTCTGTTGGGTTTATCTATTGAAAGAAAAAACTGATGTTTGTTTTGTGGACAATGGTAAAGAATACTTCAACTCTACTTTGGGAGATTACCTTTAAAAACATGGCATAATTCACCAAAGCTCAGATGTCGACACTCCCCAACAAAACAAAGTCGCTGAACGCAAAAATAAACACCTCCTTGAATTTGCTCGTGCTTTGATGTTTACTACGAACATATCCAAAATGTTCTGAGGAGATGCCATTCTGACATCTACCTATCTCATCAATAGAATGTCCAATCGATTTCTTTCTTTTGAAACCCCTCTATAAACTCCAAAAACTTTTCCTTGCCTCTCGTCTAAGGTCTAGTCTCTCTCTCAAAGTGTTTGGATATACCACATTTACTCATACTCATCCCATAATCGAATTAAATTGGATCCTAGATCTATTAAGTGTGTTTTCATTGGACATTCTCCCACTCAAAAAGGCTACAAGTGCTATGATCCATCCACAAAATAGTATTTATTAGTCTTAATGTTACATTCTTTGAAAACACACCTTACTTCCAAAAGTCCTCTCTTCAAGAAGAGAACTTGAGTGAAGATCGTTCTTTAGAGTTCAATATTCATTTTGTTTTTAAACCTACAACAAACAGAGCCTATTCCAAACACTAAACTTGTACTGCCATCTCGTTCTAATATTCCATTTACAAAAGAAAACTTGAACTCAGAGGAAAATACAAGAGAACAAAATGACAAGGAGATATTTATTTATTCACGGAGGCCAAAACAAAGATACAAGGAGAATCTCATACACCCGAAGCACCAAAAGAGGCAGAACTGATGATAGCTCTAAGTATCCTTGAGTTCCCTTCCAATTCAGGTAATTCTGATTCTCCTCATATCAATTTACCCATTGCTCTTAGAAAACCAACTCGGTCATGTAATCTTCATTCCATCTCGAGATTCGTGTCTTATAATGCTCTGTCTACTGGATTTCGTACTTTTAACTCTAATTTTGAAAATACAAAAATTCCAAGAAATATTTAGAAGGCCTTGGAGGTTCCCAAATGGAGAGAGGCAGTAATGGAAGAAATGCGGGTTCTCGTCTTTGGTAGTCAGTCTAGACTAACCTTTTCAACTATTCAACATTAAGAATGCATTTCTGAATGGCAAATTGGAAGAATAAGTCTTCATGACATTACCACCAAGTTTCTATAAAAAGGGTAAGGAAAAAAACCAAGTATGGAAACTCAAGAAGTCTCTTTACGGTCTCAAACAATTACCAAGAGTTTGGTTTGATAAACTTGCAAAGGTGATAAAGGATCAAGGATATCGGCAAGGGCAATCAGATCACATTATGTTCTCCCAACAAACTAAAGATGGAAGGAAGACAATTCTTATTGTATATGTTGATGATATAATCCTAACCGGCGATAATATAGTGGAGACGGCAAGACTAAAGAAAATCCTTGCAATTGAGTTTGATATTAAAGACCTAGGACAAATGCAATACCTATTGGGAATAGAGATTGCTATATCAAAAAGACGCATTAGTGTCTCTCAATGAAAGTATGTCCTCGACCTTCTAAACATTCTAATAGAAACTGGCACGTTTGGGTATAAACCTAGTGACACTGACTGAAGCAGGGAAAAAGACAGAAGATGATGGGAACCCAGTTGAAAAAGACAGAATCAAAGACTAGTTGGCAAGCTAATCTACCTATCACACACTAGACCTAATATTGCATTTGCAGTTAGTGTGGTGAGCCAACACATGCATTCACCAAAGGAAAAACTCATTTAGAAACCGTGTACAAGATTCTCAGATATCTCAAAGCCTCTCTGGGAAGAGGACTATTCTTCAAGAAAAAGTGAAAGCAAAGAAGTAGAAGTCTTCAGATGTAGATTGGACAAGTTCAAAAGAAGATTGAAGGTCCACTACTAGATACTGCACTTTTGTATGGGGAAACTTGGTAACATGGAGAAGTAAAAAAAACAAAATGTTGTAGCTAGGAACAGTGCTGAAATTGAGTTTAGAGCAGTAGCATAGGGGATATGTGAAGTATGGTGGTTAAGAAAGCTACTGGAAGAACTACAAGTCACGTTAAGATTTTCAATCAAACTTTACAGTGATAATGAAGCAAGCATCAATATTTTTGTCAATCCAATCCAACATGACCAAACCAAGCATGTAGAAGTGGACGAAAAACATTCAGAATATTGAGTAGAATGTCTTGATTGATTACTTGCAATACATTATCTATTTAGACACATAGACACCTATAAAGACGAGGAAATAACTACAATTACAAGTATCTAAATTAGGAAAGAATAAATCACAATAATCTGCCTACCATATATCTATCCTACCATATTTCTGATACTCCCCCTCAAACTAGAGCATATACATCATATGTTCCAAGCTTGTTATATATACACTTAAGTCGAGACCCACCAAGAGCTTTAGTGAATAAGTCAGCTAGTTGGTCTTCAGATCAAACATGGCCAGTTTTGATGGTGTTCTATAGAATCTTCTGCCTGACGAAATGACAATCTACCTCAATTTGCTTAGTCCTTTCATAAAAAACTAGATTAGAGGCTATATAAATTGCCGCTTGATTATCACAGAACAATTCCATTGGTTATGAGTGAAGAACTCCCAATGCTTTCATCAAATTTTGTACCCAAGTTAGCTCACATGAGGCATGAGTGATGTCCTGTATTCTAACTCTGCACTTGATCTTACTATCAGTATCTGTTTCTTGCTCTTCCATAACACAATATTACCTTCAACAAAAATGCACTATCTAGTGTTGGATTGTTTATCAAATGATGACCCTGCCCAATCTGCATCTGTATATCACTGTACTAAAGTATGTGCATTATTTTGATACAATAGACCTTTTTCAAATGCTCCATTTAAATATCTCAGGATTCGAATAACTGCATTCTAATGACTGGTACGAGGTGATTCAAGGAACTGATTAATAAGACTCATAGCAAATAAGATATTTCGTCCTGTCATCATAGTCAAGTAATTTAATTTTCCCACTTCTATACTGACTAGGATTGTCTAATAGATCTCTGTCATCCATAGTGAGCTTTGCATTAGGATCCATAGGAGTATCTATAGGTTTAGAGCCCAACACGCCTTAGTTAATAAGTCCAGAACATACTTCCTCTGTGATAAAGCAATCCCGTTCCATGATCGGGCTACTTCAATGCGTAGAAAGTATTTCAGTGGTCCCAAATCCTTAGTGCTGAATTTAATTTATAAGAAATACTTTAGATCAGTAATATCCTGAGTATCATCTCCTGTGATGACAATATCATCTACGTAAACCAAAATCTACATCCTTCCATAAGTTGAGTGTCAGTAAAACACAGAATGATTTACACCACATCAAGTAGGACCAAATTCCATAGACACCATGCTAAATCTTCCAAACCATGCTTTGGGAGACTGTTTCAAACCATATAAAGACTTTTTAAGCTTGCATACTAACTCAGACTCCTCCTAAAATAAAACCAAGCAATTGCTCCAAATAGACCTCTTCCTCTAAATTATCGTGCAAAAAGGCATTCTTTATATGAAGTTGATGGAAAGGCCATTGATAGACAGTAACCAAGGAGATCGAAAGCTGAAGTGATGTAATTTTTGCCACTATGGAAAAAGTTTCAGAGAAATTCAGTCCATACACTTGTGTGGAACCTTTAGCAACCAGGCGAGTTTTTAATAGGTTAACAAAACCATCAGGGTAAACCTTACTATACATACCCATCCACAACCAACAACTGTCTTTCTAGCAGGTAGAGATACTAAGTCCCAAGTACCATTTTCATTCAGAGCAGACACCTCTTCTTCTAAAGCAGTACGCAACCCAAAATGTGAAAGAGCTTCATGCACAGTGTTAGGAATAGATATAGAAGATAAAGATGAAATAAGTGCACGATATGAGGGTGATAAAGCATGGTAGCAAATAAATTTAGAAACTAGATAAGAAGTGCATTTGCATGTACATTTCTAGAGAGCAATGGGAAGATCTAAGTCGTCATCAGGTTTTGTAGACTCTAATGAAGAAACTGGAATGACAAAAGATTCTGGAGGAGCAACTACCTGTCATCGTTAATAAACCTGTAGATCAGAATGAGAGAGACGTGTAGTAGGAGACTCATACGAAAAGGGAAAGTGGACGTGCAGTTGTAGGAATAACAGGTAAAGGGAGGTATGTATTGAATAAGGATGTAGTCGAAGAAGGTGAAAAGAATGGGATTGACTCAAGAAAATAACATCAACACAAATAAAAAATCAATGAGAGATAGACTATAACACCGATATCCTTTTGGAACACGACCAAATATACGAGGAGAGACAAGAAACGGAGGTCTGTTAGGAAACAAAACGAAATGAGGGGACTTGTCATGTAAAACTAAGGAAGGCATTCAATTAATTAAGTGACAAGCAGTGAGTATTACATCACCCCAATAGACCTTAAGAACATGCACTTGGAACATCAAACATCGTACAGTTTCAATAGGTATAAATTCTTTCTCTCAGCAACTCCGTTTTGTTGCGGAATGCAAGCACAAGAGGATTGGTGAATTATTCCAAGAGTGGCCATGAAATCAGTCAAAGATTTTGAAAAATACTCCTTAGCATTGTCACTATGAAGAATTTTTATAGAAACACCAAATTGAGTTTGTATATCAGTACAAAAGGATTTAAAGTTAGGGAATAATTCAGAACGACTTTTCATTAGAAATGACACAACTTGGTCCCCAAACATCTGAATGAACCAAGTGAAATGGGTGTAACGTCCTATTATTAACACTAGAAAGGAAGGAAGCACAATGATACTTTCCTAACTGACACGACTCATAATCTAAAAATTTTAAACGACACAAACTAGGGACCATTATCTTTAATCGAGCAAGAGACGGATGGCCAAGATGACAATCAATATCAAGTGGGGAAGAAATTGCTAGGCGAGGAGTAGGGTTTGGTACGGATGGAACATTCAGCTAGTAGACTCCCTTAACTTCATGTCCACCACCAATCTTCTTCTTTGTCTTCATATCCTAAATAATAATAAAATCAGGGGAAAAAATCATGGAACAATTCAATTGTTAAGTTAATTTACTTATAGATGGGAGATTAAAGGAGAAAGATAGTACACATAAGACAAAAGATAAAGGTAAAGTAGGAAAATGATAGATTATACCCACTCCCCCACAAGGTTACTAGATCCATTAGTTATAGTAACAGGAGGTATGGAAGATGAATGTTGAAGTGTGGAAACCAATCTCGGTATTCCAGACATATGATTTGATGCACCAGAGTCAAGAATCTAGGACGCAGGAGGAGATGTAGAAAGATTACTGATACGGCTACCTCTGTGTGCAAGGAAAGCAGTGGGAAGAGATGCCTAATAAGGATCCTGATACTGGAGGAACTTAGAATACTCCTCGCTAGAAATAGTCACAGGTGTAGATGATCTAGTTTCGTTGCAAGTAGGTTCATTACGGGAAGTAGCTAACTCAGAGATTCCTGCTTGAGTCATATGAGCTGGCTCACAATGTAATTTCCAACATCTGTCACATACGTGCCCTAATTTTCCGCAAAAAGTGCATTTGGGTCAAGACCCTTTGCCTTTATTAGTACGATCGACTCGAGTATCACGACCATCTGAGTGGGTTGAAGCACGAGTTTGACTAACAAGATCCGACTGTGTGGGCTCAGAGTCACTTAGAGTATATTTTTGAGATGCCACCACTAAAGTGCGAGAATACGTTTCAACAAAAGATAGAAGAGATGCTCCTCCAAGCATCTGTGCCCGTAGTGACTCAAACTCTGGATCAAGACCAGCAAGAAATTTTGGAACAACTATTTATTCACACTACTTCTACATCTCAAGGGGTTGATAATAGTTGGAGTGAGTTCAACTCTTCATACATTTTCTTCAAAGTTGCAAAAAACTAAGTGATGTTTTTACCAGACTATTGAAGTTTGAAGAAGTCGCTAGTTACACTGTAGAGACGATTGAGATCACTAGAATACAATAGTCAAACATATTCTCATATCTCCTTACTAGTATCCAGATGAGTACATAAGCCTGTAATATCAGCCTCCATAGAATCCCATAACAAACTCACAATATTGGCATCATCCTGAACCCAAGAGTCATAGGAGGATTGGGAAGAAGGTGGGATAGAACCAGTAAGATGTTTATGCTTGTCGAGACCAATTAGGGAAATTTTGACTGCCTTGGACCAGTGAAGGTAATTTTTCCCACTTAATTTTTGAGTAGTGAGACGATGAGGCCAATTTCCAGAAACAGTCTTTGATTCCACAAGAACACTTAGAACAGTAGATGATGGGAATCCATATGACTTAATTAAGGGTACTGGAAGAAGAATACTAGAGGTTGGTATTTGAAGATGTCAGCAAAATCAAACACAAATAGTAGATGATCGGTGATGATAATATCGATCAGCAAGGAGAAACACTACCAACGGCCAACGATTAGCAATCGACACAAGGAATACTCGTCATCGATGGACCGTGGAGTTGGAGCACAAGTCATCGATGAATTGTGAATAGGAATCTAAGTCGCCTATGAATGTCGTCGATGAAATCGCAGCACTGGAATATGAGACTCCAATCCAGCGATAAGACACAACCAACGACGATGAAGGAAACTAGCGTCAACGAAGGACACCACTGTAATTGATTGACGATGGCTAGCGACGAACGCAATTATCACAATCAGCGATGTTGAGACAACCGCCAACGACAACGAAGGCGACTAGCATTGACGAAGAACACCACTATAATTGATTGGTGATGGGCTAGCAACAAACCCAACAACCGCTAAGGCTTCTAATGATAGCGCAGCGATCTACTAACAATGAAACACCGATCGGTAAGATTGCCAATTTCGTTTTCTTCATACAGACACAAGAAACCCAGGCAGTTACGATTTCTTGAAACAGACACAAGAAGTCTTTAAGAGAAATTGAATGCAGAGATCGATCTTTGCTCAGATACCATGAAAACATTTAGGAAATTGAATAGAATGTCTTGATTGATTTCTTGTGTCATAATATCTATTTATACACATAGATACTTATACAAACTAGGAAACGACTACAATTACAATTATCTAAATTAAGAAAGAATAAATCACAATAATCTACCTACCATATATCTATCCTACCATATTTTTGACATGGACAAACATTTTATCTAGGAAAAGGTTGAAGATGAAATCATTTGTATGACCTCCTACAAAGGAGCAAACTACAGATATCTTCACCAAAGGACTAACTATGGATATCTTCACCCAAAGGCTATCTTGGCAAAATTTCAATGATTTCATTTGCAAGTTAGATATAGTCAATATTTACGATCCAACTTGCGGGGGTGTTGAAATCCCAAATTATTTTCTTCGCATAATTATGGTAGAATTTGATTAGGGATTAATTACGAGATTTCTTGCTCTTTTATTTAGGAGGATTTGTTTCCTTTTTTTTTTTAGTTCATTCTTTGTATTATAAATAGAGGATAATAGGTAGTACATATACACTCAAGAAATACAGAAAAATTATTCTGATTACAGGTAACTTCTTTCCTCATTTTATTCATTTATTTAACCATTTTTTGAGAGGTAATTCTTTCCTCAAATCTTTCAGATGATGAAGTGCAACAATCCTCACTTGAGGAAATCCCTTTTACCCATCTATATCATTAAGTTTGAAGAAATTAACATCCAATCTGTAAAAAAACAATAATAATAATAATAAAAATAGAGAGAGATAGAGAGAGAGAGAGAGACAGGGAGGGAGATTTTCTTAATCTAGGGAAGACTCAGATACGTCACCTACATATAATCTAATGCAAACATAAAGGAAAACAACTTTTACAGTAATTGAACTGCCCCAAATTAAGTTTACAGAGACGTTGGAAGGCCACTATGAACCAACTCTTGTACCAAATCCAGAGCAGTCAGATTCATTTTCTTAATTAATTGTGTTTATGTCTAAGTCATACAGAGGTAACAGCCACTTATGCTCCACTGACACCACACTCACAAAACTGCATCAGCTCAGAATGAGAATCTCACTTCAAGTCCCCATTTTGTCGTTTGAGCTGCCACAATCCACAACCTTAGCTCACATCAGGCATTCAAAATATGTCAAAATGAAAGTACATTCCAGGAGGGAAGGGCCATTAAGGGGGAAGACTACAAATAGGAAAGTGCAAGGTTTATTTATAATGATCCAAGAATCAAATGATCCAAGTTTCCAATGAGTAAAGCATTCTCCAAGTCCTCTGTGTTCTTCTCTTAAAGTGCTCTCTAGTTTACTTACCTACGGGACATGAAATACTAAACCAGTGACAAAGCATCGAAGACAAAATACTTGATTCCACCAAACCTTCGGAAGGCAAACGAGATTACTACACTAACACATTTAGATCATGAATTTGTGGAGAGAAAGGAAAGTGAAAGGGAAAGGTAGGATGGAAAAATGAAGTAAAAATTTTACCACTTTTTCAACAGATAATTCTCAGCTAATCCACGAACTTGAGTAACATTAACAAGAATTTTATTACATTCATTTTAGAATTTTATTACATTCATTTGCAATGGGACTCCTGGTAATATGATTTCTGTTCATTCTCTTTGATTTTTGCAACACTAACCATAGATTACATGTTTTTACTAGGTATGGATTGACTCCTCCACACTGCTCTGGCTGGCAAATTCAACAGAATGAAATATTAATATTTTCAATCAAGGTTCAAATGTGTGTTGGCAACTCTGAAATTTATACATCTAAAAACATTCCAAGAAATTTCATTTAGGTGAGAGAAAAAGACTACCACAACCAAATAAATATACTAAAAGCTTGTTTAAAACACATAAAAGATGCATTTTAAATTACTAAGGTGAAGCACATTGCACAAATTCAAAACTTCCCGAGTTCTCACCAATGTATACGCTCATGAAAGAAACAGCACATACTACTTCAATCAGCATAATTATCCTGCAAACATCAAGAAATGTAGTCTGTAAAACGTACTTCCCAAAATACATGGATGATCAATTGCATAGCTCAAAAATTGGCAGCAATATATCACTAGCTTTAGTTTCAAAACCAATTCAATCACGATTAACTCAATAGATTTGACCAAATCAGTCAAAATTCATTCATAACACAATGTTACAATCTGATACGATAAAAATTTAAATTTATATTTTTTGCAAACCACAAGCCAAAGAAATTAATATACAAAATAATGATAAATAAAAGAAGTGATGGGAGAAAAAAAAGACTTATGGAAATGATTCTCCAAATCATCAATCATGGAAGGAGTAAAAAGAAAAAGAACAAGAAAAAGACTAAGACACTATGAATTGGCTACGTATTTAACTCAAGGAAGTAAAACAATAAAATCTTCAGCAATTTAAGTATAGGATGTGCAGACCTGAGTAAGACAGAGATGGTAAGAATACTAATATGAGGCTTCCACACCACGACAAGCAGCATTGCAGCAGTTCCTGCCAACGAACCAGTATTTGTAATAAATGCTTCAGCCAAGGACCGTTCATATATAAATTCTGTATTTAAGTCAACTGAAATTATGAAGAAATATAGAATTTCAAATAAACCTCGCGAAAAACATGACCATAATGAAGGAAGGATTCATCCAGTAGATCCCAACTAGTTTGGAACTAAGAATTTGAGTTGAGTTGAGTTGAGAAGTGGGAGATCAAGCATCAGAACAAAGGTAATAACCAAGGAAGAAATAAGTTCCTTCACAGAGGATTGAGGATTATCAGGGGAACTTACAAACATGACCATTACTTTGTTATTAAAAACAAACAATACGATCTTAACTGATTATTAATGCATGTGAATACATGACCAACTTGGTTGAATCCCAAAGTGAGAAAATTTAAACACATCAAACTAACCAAGTTGATTGAATCTCAAACCATAAGAAAATTTAAACATATAGCATCAAACTATCATAAGTTATTCGTTATATTTCTCATTCTAATGGCATAATATTTCCCATTAATTTGGCAGAAAAATCCAAAAGAAAATTATGAGAGTGGAGATATCAAAAACCATCATAAATTGGGAAAAAGTTTTAAATAAGGGGGAGAAGACCTGTGCAAAAGTTGAAGTGTGGATCAAAAATGTTGAGAAAAAGATAAAGGGATTGGAAGAGGATAATCATTTCCCTTCTCCCATAATTGTAAATGAGGAGTACAACCAAATCATAAACAAGAATAACCCAATCATATTCTTTCTGACATCCTAATAGTCTCCTAACAATATCAACAAAGAACAAGGCACAAACAAAGTATTAAGGACAATGTAACATACGATGATAAGATACAAACTGAGCAATGAAAGGCTGAGTACAAGTATATTGACCACGCCATAAAGCAACGGGAAGATCATCAAAAAGAAGGAAAACTGGTAGTAGGTGGCTCCGGAGAAGGAACACTGGTTTTAGGTACCTCAGAGGAAGAAGACTGCTACAAGTCACAGGAAAAAGGACACTAGTAGGAGTACAAGTCACAGGAAAAAGGAAACCAGTAGGACTACTAGCATTAGGCACCTGAGGGAAGAAGAATTGGTAGAAGTTTCAGGAGGAGGAATAAGCACAGGAGATGGTAAATTTGGACTATAAGTAAACAGCCTGCCTATCTTGAGACAATTGATATACTTATGGAGGTATAAGCTCTAGATGAACAGGAAAAGGTAAGGGAATGTGGGAAGACTCCCCTCCTCCTCAAGAGAAGATAAAATATCAGTGGACAACTGTTGACCTGATAGAAAAAGAATGAAGTGGACTCAAAGAATGTAACATCAACACTAACAAAATATCTACTAGAAGAAGGGTGGTTAACAAAGATAACCAGTTTAAGTCTGAAGATACCTAAGATTTGACATAAAGAGAGCATTGCTTTGACAATCCCTTTTCAGTGTTGAGCATGCTTTTCGCCTTGGACATGGAGTACTTTAAAGCATCCACTGCCTGAGAAAATTTCTTCCCAAGGAGTTAAGTGGAGATAAGGCTCCTGGTCCTGATGGTTGGACTATAGCCTTTTTTCAGCTTACTGGGACATTATAAAAGAGGATATGATACATTTATTTGCTGAATTTCATCAAAGCTGCAGGTTTGTCAAAGGTTTGAATGCCACTTTTATTGCTTTAATTCCTAAGAAAAGTGGTGCCGAAGATATCAAGGATTATAGACCTATTAGTCTTGCGGGAGCCATTTATAAAATTGTATCCAAAGTGCTAGCTACCAGATTAAAGAGGGTGATGTACTCACTGATTTCTGAAACTCAGAATGCATTTGTGGGTGGAAGACAAATTCTTGATGCTGTTCTAGTTGCTAATGAAATTTTGGATTCAAAGTACAAGAGGAACGAATCTGGGTTAGTTTGTAAGTTGGATATTGAAAAAGCTTTTGATCACGTCAACTGGAATTTCATAATTTATTTGATGGAAAGAATGGGTTTTGGCAGCCGATGGTGTCAGTGGATCTATTGGTACTTATCTACTGTTAGCTTTTCAATTTTAATAAACGGTACTCCTGAAGGTTATTTTAACTCTTCTAGAGGGTTAAGGCAAGGGGATCCTCTTTCTCCTTTTCTTTTCATCCTAGTAATGAAGGTCTTTAGTCGGATGTTGAAGCATGTTGAAATGGCTGGGCTTATTGAGGGATTTTCAGTTGGAGGAAATAAGCAGACTCAGTTAAGTGTTACTCATTTGCTCTTTGCCGATGATTCTATAATCTTCTGTGAGCTGACCGACTATAGTTAGGCCATTTGAGATATGTACTTCTAGGTTTTGAAGCTGTTTCTGGGCTTAAGATAAACCTCAGTAAATCTGATCTTCTTCCTATCGGTTTCTCTTCTGGTTTGACAGATTTGGCAGCTATGTTGGGGTGCAAAACAGGTGAGTTTCCTTCAACTTACTTGGGAATGCCTTTGGGTGCAAAGTTTAAATCCAAACAGGTTTGGGAAAATGTCTTAGAAAGGTGCAGAAAAAGATTAGCTTATTGGAAGCTTAACTATTTATCTAAAGGGGCTCGTGTCACCCTTATTAAAAGTGTTCTTTCAAGCCTTCCCACCTACTTTTTATCACTTTTTTCTGCTCCTGTTTTTGTTGTGAAAGAGTTGGAGAAAATGCAAAGGAATTTTCTTTGGGGAAGAAGTGAGGAGGTTTTCAAGCATTCTTTGGTTGATTGGGCTACTGTTTGTAGTTCCATTGAGGCAGGCGGTATTGGTATTAGAAAGCTTTATTTACACAATGAAGCTTTGCTGGGAAAATGGCTTTGGAGATTTTCCAAGGAAGATTCCTCTTTATGGAAAAATTTAATTGTGTCAAAATATGGGGAGGATAAAGGGGGATAGTTCTCTGCTATCTGTCCCAATTCTTTTGGGGTTAGTCTTTGGAAAGGAATTAGGAGGCTTTGGCCTAAGTTCGATAGCTGTATTCACTGGCAACCGGGAAGGGAAGATAGAACTCTGTTTTGGCAGCATAGATGGTTGAAAATTGGATGTCTTTCTGCCCCTTTTCCATCTACATATGCTCTTGTTGTTAATAAGGAGGCTTTAGTTTCAGATTACCATTTGGTTAATGGCTCTCAAAGGAGTTGGACAATCCTATTACGTCGTAATGTTAATGATTGGGAGCTTGAGAGCTACATGCAGCTTATGAAGTTGTTGCATTCCGTTGAGTTGAGAGAATCAGAGGAGGATCTTTTGCTTTGGCAGCTTTCTAAGAACAAAGAGTTCAATGTGAAATCCTTCTACAGATTTTTACAGGGATGAGAGAAGGATAATTTTCCTTGGTTAAGCCTTTGGAAAGCTACGGTGCCTCTGGAAAGCTACGGTGCCTCCTAGAGTGGTATTTTTTGCTTGGTGTGCAGCTAGGGGTAATATTTTGACTATAGATAATCTTAAAATCAGAGGTTATTACATTGTAAACAGATGTGCATTGTGTTTCTGCAGAGAGGAATCGGTTGACCACATTTTTTTACACTGTTCTTGGACGGCTGAAGTTTGGGGATTGATTCTATCCCTTTTTGGTGTGCATCTATGCTTCCCAAATCAATTCTAGGATTTTCTTTTGTCTTGGTGGGGGCAGCCTTTGGTTAATCAACGAAAAGCTTCATGGAATTTGGTGCCTCTATGTCTTATTTGGATAGTTTGGAAGGAACGCAATAGAAGGATCTTTGAAGATAATGCAAGGAGTGGATTTAACATTAAAAGTTTATTTTTCTCTTGTTTGTATGGTTGGGTTAATTTGGGAAGGGAAGTTGAGTTAGGTTCTTATATGCATTTTCTGGATTCTTTGATTTGGACAGTGGGGTAGTTTTATTGGGATTCTATTATTTATTGCATCTCATTGATGCCTATTCCTTTTATTTCCAATAAATTTTAATTTATCTTTTTCAAAAAAAGCTGGGGAGACATCAACAAAAGATTTGGTTATGCCAACCAATCTATTCAAGCAACCTATTATCAAACAAATCAGCAACCTGTTGTTGTTAAAGGAAAGGGTATCGCAAGCTAAGCTACAGAGCGAGTTGATTATACTGATCGTTGCTTTAGATGTGAAGGCAAAGGTCATAAAGTGTACCAATGTCCAACAAGGTCCAACTTACATATTTGAGTATAGTCAAAAGAACAAAATCAAGTTGTTGAAATGTAGAAGTAGATGGAGATCAACAGTTCAATACCGATGATTTGGAAGATTCTGACGTGGGCACTTCCCTAGATTCTGACATGGACACTTACCTTGCTACGGTAATTAGACATATCCTTGTTGTTCCAAAACTTGAGAAGGAAGATTCAAAGAGAACTATATTTTTCAAACACTGGTAAATTGCGGAAAGAACAATTTTAGCCCATTGTTGATGGTGGTAGTTGCATGAATGTTGTTTCAACCTTTACAGTTGAGAGATTGAAGCTACCAGGTGAGCCATACCAACAACCATACCATATTGCATGAATCAACAACACCAAAAGCCTAGTACAGAATGTTGTTTGGTTTCAATTTCTTCTGGTCATTAAAGAAATTCCATTTTTTGTGTGATAATGTTCCCATGAATGTTAGGAACCTATTATTGGGATGACCATGGATTTACGATCGTGATGTTTATCAATTGTGGGAGAGAGAATACTTACCATTTTTTGTATAAGTCAAAAAGATATAACCCTTTACCCAAAAAGCAGCAAAGAATAAAGAAAATCCCTAAACCATCTGCAGAAAAGCTCAGGCAGCAAGCTGATTTTGCAAAGAAACCTCTCCAATGGATCACCACGAAGCAAATTGAACAAGTAGAGAAACCGGGGTCATCTATGCTATTGTGACCAAGAAGAGGGACAAGGGAGAAGCAAGTCAACCTATAAAATTGTTAGTGGCAGTGGTGAAGTTGCTCAAGGATTTCTTCAATGTTAATCCAAATGACTTGCCATTAGAAACTACAGCTCTATCATGGCTCCAATCACTATCGGCATGAAGAAAGGTCAACTCAATTGGACACAACAACTTCTTAAGCCATTGATGAAGTCAAGAAGCACAAGACTCAAGCGCCTAATATTGATCTTGCCTAGGAGATGTTTCATGGTTGCTATTTTTTATGTATTTACAATAGGCCTTATTTTATAACTCGTGTTAGGACCAAAATGCTTGGCATGGGCCATTAAATAGGCATAAGGCTTAGTCCCCAAGTATTCATGGTCGCTAAGTTTGCTTGGCCTCCTAGTACTCTTTGTCACCAAGCTTACTTAGCCTTCGATCATTCTTGGCCACCAAGTATTAGCTTATAACAGTTCATTTCAAGATAGAATTAATGAAACAAAAGTTCAGCTATTTTAAATGTGATGTGTGAGACATCCTTAAGAACTAAGAACCTAAGTGTGACTTCTAGACTTGTCCTTTGTTCCTTTGTTTTCATTTTCCTAATCTTCCTCACAACTTCTATACTTTCAACCTCTAAAGATTCAAAAATTCACCAAAAATTCACTCTTGTGATCTATCTAAGGTGCTAAAAGTAAAGATCATGTATCAAATGATCGATATGTGCATGAGGATGCATACGAGAGTCTGTAGTGACGAGTTCAAGTCGTTGTGGTCGCCAGCATAAAAAAATTCTGGTGATGGGGTAGGAAGTCACCGACGACAACTACCAGTGGCAGCTAGGGTTTATGATACTAGAAGTCTCTCTCTCTCTCTCTCTCTCTCTCTCTCCGGCTCTAATACCAAGTTAGAAGAGATTGGAAGAGAATAACCATTTCCCTTCTCCTATCATTGTATTTATAATTAAGTACAACCAAATAGGAAACAAGAATAACCCAAGCCTATTGTAAAACCAAAAAAAAAAAAAAGAGCCATTGGATATCCTAATATTCTCCTTCCAATATCTAGCAATATCTTGAACAGGACCCAAATTACATCTCTGGAAGAATGCAAGAGAAATGCTTGTTAACAAGTGGAAGTAGGGTAACAAAAATAACATACAACAGCAGCCAATTGCAAAAGAACTGGCCCTCATTTAGTGGAAAGGAAAAAGAATCAGTCCTCTTGTCCCAGAAGATGAACATAATTTGGGTCTTGCAAAATTTTTGATCTATGAGAGAAAATTTGGAAGAAGGGCAACTAGTCGTAAATGAGCAACAAATGAGTTTCATCTGTAAACACAGAAACTTAAAATGTTTGCATCACCATCAACCAAAACAAAACAAGTAAACTGTAGTGTTAGTTCAGTTATACTAGTGCAGAAAGATTATGTTCAAGATGGGGAAGTAAAACCAAAAATAATAATAATAATAATAATTAAAACTTGAGTTGGAAAAACAAGGAAGGATTAAAACAAATACCATATGCAGTGGTGGCAAACGGTAGCCGAACAAAATGCTTTAACTTCTGGCTGAAAACATAGTAACCCTGCAAAATGGATGAGAATCTCACATCCAATCTAATTAAGCGATTATAAAACCAGAGGATTAGTGAGTCATAACCCAGTGTGATGTTCTTGTGCTTTTATAATTAATGTCTTCCAAGTAATGATGACAATGCGAGGACACACACAAACAGAAAAGCTTGAATCTTCCACACATAAGTTGCGCATGTCACCAGCACTTTGAATTGTAAGCATGCAGCAGATTACACTAAAAGTAGCACACAAAGGAAGAAATTTCAAAGACGTTCATCGTTTTTCTGACTTTTGCAATGACATAACAGGGTCATCAAAAGCATATGCAAAAATAAGCTTTCCCAATGACAAGAATGTTCACATATTGATGCCCAACACACATAAAAATATTTGATTTATATTCACACATTATTTATATTATTGCTTGTCTATACGTTTCAAGTCAATTTAATTTTTAGAATATGCACAATGATGCATCCATTATATTGCTTCCAAGGATTTATTCCAAGGAAATGTGAGACAGAAACACCAAGACGTCTTGCGATTATCGACACCACTTATTAGAAATTAATTAATAAGAAGTAAAATATACAGCCAAGAAGAATTAAAAAAAAAAAGGTGGCACAAACATAAATATTATGACGCTTTGAGTACATTAAGCATTTGTCAATGTATATTAATGAGTTTATAACAAAGTGCACATATTGATGATTTTGAGTATAATAACTAAAAACTAACAAGTCAGTGAGGATTAGCTCTCGTAGTAAGAAAAAGTACAAAAATTAAGGGGAAAAAACCTGCAATCGAATTTTCTGGACTTGGTATGCCAGAAACTGCTGAAAGATACCTGAAAGCAAAGTAAATGTGATAAAATGAATAAACTCTTGCGTATCCCCACAAACTAACTTGTGAGATATAAGAATCAAAAAGTGTATCCAAAGAAGCCAGATTAGAGGGAAAACCAAAAAAAAAAAAAAAAAAAAAAAAAGAAAAACTATAAACAAATATTGTCACAGGAACCAAGATCCTAGTAATCAATATTTGCACGATTCCATTAAATAATTAACAAGCAATTAGAATCTGCCTTCAGAATTTTCTGCAAACATTACAAACTACAAACTCAATGAAAATAAATACTATCAATTAATTAAGTTAGAACGGTCACAATACGTATATGTTCATATATAAATTTTTTGATATCAAGGTTGAAATAGCTTGATATATATTTTTGAACCCATTCCCTAACAGCTCAAACTTTGGGGATAATTGGTTACTTAACATAATAACAATGCTCTAGTTTCAGGAGGTCATGGTGTTAAGTCTCGTTATTAGTATTTATTTCTCATTTATTCTTACGCGCACTAGTCATTTTGTGTTGTGCACCTTGTTTGGTTCAGTTAGTTTGTCTTTACTGCACGTACAAGCCAAGGTCGCACGTGAGAGGAGCATTGAAATAACTTGATATACATCGTTGGGGTCATTCCCCCATTCTTTAACGTTCTAAGCTTCGGAGACAATTACTAACTTGGCAACCAAGAAATTGTGGAATATAAATCAATGAGAAGCCTTGTGCACAAAACTCCCGCCCCTACAAGGTCGAGGGTTGGTTGATAAATGTAGCCTGACCCCTCACTAATTGGTATTTCAAAGTATGGAACTGGTGACCTCTAGGCTACAAATGAGCAACTTTACCATTGCACTAGCCTCACCCTCACAATATGCATCAACACATGAAGAAGCTTGGGGGATGACAGAAAAAAATCCGGTAATTAAAATACCACAGTTAAGATTTTTTTTTTTACTACCATTGTTAACAAGTGGATCATTCTAGTATATGGAACTGAAAACATGATCCACTTGCTAAAATATGGTAGATAATAGGTACACAGAAATAGATAGAATATCATAACTCAATTTTATTTCTCTAATTTATACCAATATTACCTTTTTACCAAATTAAACCAACATAACCCACCTCTGGCTATTGCACCTTTTTTGGAGGTAATTTGGTCACCTGGGATGGCAAGAAACAATAGGTTGCTGCTCGTTCTAGTGTTGAGGTTGAGCATCGAGCCTGGCTCATGCTGTCTCTGAGATGCTCTGAGTTTGCTTTCTACTTCCTATTTTTGGTGTGGATGTTCCTACACCTATGCCTACGCATTATAACAATCAAGCTACTATATTAATTTTCAAGCAATTCTATGTTCCAAAAGTGCACTAAGCTTATTGAGAGTGAGGGCCACTTAATTCACGGCTTGTTGCTTTGGAAGGAATTGACTAATCCCTATATTCGGTCATCTTACCAAGTCACTTACTTCTTCCCCTTTCCAAGTTTTCTTCCAAGTTGGGCATTTTTTTTACACGTATGCTCCAACTTTAAGGGGCGTGTTAGAATTGTCTAGAACGTACTCATTTAACTGTATGATTTATTTTCCTTTTTGTCTTGAACACTTGTAATCTTTTACCATTAATAGAAAGAGATAGGGAAAATTAATCCCTTCTAATCTCTTCCTTATTTTCTTTCATCTCCGGTAAACATCTAACTCCACATCAAAAGAAATAAGATATTAAATATGACAAAGACATTCTTCAAATGAAGCAAAAATCCAGAAATAACTATGAATGGACAATAAAAGAGCCTGAGAAAGGGAACCTGTTACAATTAAAAGAATGACTCCACAACTGCAAAGCACCGGAGAAATTAATGCTTCTATAGGATGAAAAATCCATGGAGCTCCCACTGCCAAACTAGCATACGCTGCCTAGATTTAAGAAAACATGAAATCAGACTTTAAAAACTGCAATCAACAATTCACAGAAAGGGCAGCGTAGTAAATATATCACTGGGTGCCACAGTAAGCACGTTAATAAACTCCCACAAAGAAAAATCTGCACTTGCCAACAAAAGACAGTAGAAAACGCTCCCCACAACGCTTGTAGGTTTCCGGTGACCAAATAAAGGAGCCTCATGCAGTATATCAAGGAACCTATATTACACATCATAGAGATGAATACACGTCAAAAACCCAAATCCCAATTTAAAACGAGCACAGTGTTGAAGCATGGCTTTTTTATGCTAAAAAACCAAGGCACTTAGAGATCAGATTGAGAACGCAAGTTGGATATATGATCAGGAAAACTACATTTTGGGCATAAAATATAAAAAGCATAACCAAAATGCACCAATGCATAAAGGAAAAGTCAAGTACATTTCTCTTCCCAATCTTAAATTTTAGAAGTAACAAAAAGTAATTACCCAAGGACTTCACTATAGCATACCCAGTACAACTTATACAATTTTCTTCCACCAAAAAAAAAAAAAAAAAAAAAAAATTTGAACCTGATTTATATAACACAAACATAGATTAATTATAAGTAAAGTTCAACAGAAATCGAAGGGCGTTTCATTCGTCTTCAAGGCATTGCTTTAAGACCTTAGTGTACACAAGAGCCTACTGCAAATGACTTGATCGACTTCCGAGTTAAAAAGGTATCAAAAATTGGCAATAAATGTGTAAATTCCAGAAATTTCAAAATTTTCATTTGCTAACACATTGCTCACATAAACTACGTAGGCACAGAATGATTGATTACACAAATCTTACAGGGCATTTTCTTCGGCAGTTGTCGCGGCAGAGGCGTGTCTCTCTGTTGACATCTTATTCTTCTAGGGTTTTTTTTATCTATTATTTCTCCCAACCATCAGTTCACAGTTTTCAATCGCGAGAGTCACTTTTAGTCGCGTTCATTTCGAAATGTAATCGGAATTCATAAATGGCTTTGCAGCTTCGCGAAAGGCCCCTGGAATCCTGACTAAACAATTTACAACTGCTTTGCTTTATATTAGGGGTGTTGGTTATTTCCTTTTCTTTGTTCTTTTCTTTTTTTTTTTTTTTTCCTTTTTTAACTTTGGTTATACAATTTAGCCAAAATTTAATTTTTGTATAGACCGAACTCGGATATATTTTTTTTAAATAATAGTTATCGACTTTGACTATAATTTTAAAATTTTTAAATCAAATCAATCGAAATAATCAAATTAACTTTATTTAATATTTATATATATTAATAAAGTAAATATTTACTCCTATCAATGATTTTATCTTTTAAAATTACAAAGGCATTAACAAATTATTACAATATTAAATACAAATCTAAGTCTCAAGTAACACTTGTATAAAAATTAGCATTTTATCTATATAATTAAATTATAAAAAAATATTTAAATTTATAAGTTTATATAACCGAATCGATCATAACTGAGCAAATATAATTAGGTTCGGTTAATATTTCTGTTGGTGCATATTTTTTGATTGATATGGTTATCATTTTAATTTTTTAAAATAATAAATTCGGTTATAAAAATTTTAATTTCTGAACCGTACCAATTGATACTCACCCTCATCTCTAATGCATATAGAGAATATTTTTACTTCAATAATCTAGTTCAACTTATTTATCAAGGTCAATTAAAATTTAAAAAATGCACTCATTATGGCCCCGTTTAGTTTTGCTGTTTATATTTTTTTTTCTTGTGACTCGAAATCCCACCGGTTTATTACAACCTTCAACAAACTATAGTTTTTCTGTTTATATTTTTTTTATGACATGAAATCCTCTATTTATATATAAACCAAACCAAACTAAACCTTTTCCCACTAGGTGGGGTCGGCTATATGGATTTGACGACGCCAATCAAATCCGTTGAGGGCCATGTTCTCCGTTAGATTCATAGAGATAAGGTCATATCTAATAGTTTCTTTTCAACTTCTCTTAGGTCTCACTCTCTCTCTCCTACTCCCGGCAATCTCCATGCTTTCACACCTTTTAATCAGTGCCTCCATTGGACGTCTTCAGATATGACTGAACCATCTTAAACGATTTTTTCTCATTTTGTCGTCAATTGGTGATATTCCTCCTTTGCTCCTAATCTTCTCGTTCCTAATCCTATCTCTCCTTGTGATCCCACACATCCATCTTAGCATTCTCATCTCCGCAATTGCCATCTTCTAAATATGATTATGCTTTACTGCTCAACACTCTAATCCATATAATAACGCTGGTCTTACCGCCGCTTTATAATACCTTTTTTTCACCTTAAGGGGGACTTTTCGATCACACAAGACCCCTGAAGCACTCATCCATTTGGTCCACCCCGCCTGAATCCTATACCTTACATCATTATCAATCCCTCCATCCTGTTGCACCATAGATTCAAGGTACCTAAAGTTTTCTTTCTCTACAATTTTTTGTGTGCCCAAACTTACTTCTATGTCCCCAGTTGTCCTACTTTGGCTAAACTTGCATTCCATATATTCCGTTTTACATCTACTTAGCCTAAACCCTTTTATTTCTAACGTTTCCCACCATAATTTTAACTTAACATTCACTCCTTCTCTCGTCTCATCTACTAAAACAATGTCATCTGTAAATAGCATACACCACGGCACCTCATCCTGAATATGCCTTGTAATATCATCCATAACTAGGGCAAACAAGTAAGAGCTTTAACGCTGAGGCTTAGTGTAAACCAATTGTGATAGGAAATTCCTTAGTCTCTCTGTCAGTCATCCATATAGATGTAACGGCTCTATCATACATGTCCTTTACTGTCTCAATATATGCGACACAAACTCCTTTCTTTTCCAATACTCTCCATAAAATCTCCCTAGGAACTCGGTCATATGCCTTCTCCAAATCAATAAACACCGTGTGTAAATCTCTTTGACCTTCTCTATACTGTTCCGTTAACCTCATCAGGAGAAAGATCACCTCCATGGTTGATCTCCCAAGCATGAAACCAAATTGATTCTCTGAAATATTTGTTATCCTTCTTAGTCGTCTCTCAATAACTCTCTCCCATAATTTCATCGTATGGCTCATCAATTTAATCCCGCGGTAGTTCACACAGTTCTAAATATCTCATTTGTTCTTGTATATGGGTATAAGAATACTTTTTCTCCATGCATCAGGCATCTTCTTGCTCTTTAGCACTACATTAAAAAGATTTGTCAACCAACTTATGCCATCTTTTCACAAGCACCTCCATTTATATATATATATATATATATATATATATATATATATATATATATTGTGACCTAAAATCCCACCGGCTTATTATAGCCTTCAACAAAACGGCGTAGCCGATGGGTAAATTGGGGACCCTCTATACCCCACAATATTTTTTTTTTGACTCGAAACCTCACCTATTTATCATAGCCTTCAACTAACCACGTAGCCGATGGGTAAACCGGAGACTCACACAATACTCCACAAACCACGCAAACCAGTTAAATCCAAAACTTAAGTTTTATATAGGAACTCCGAAGGCTTGCTATACCTTAGAATCGAATTCCCAATCTCCCTCAATCAAGCCAACAGTTCTGGTCAACTATCCTAGAGTAGTTGGTTTCTGTTTTATAATTACCTATTATATTTTTTATTTTTTATTTTCTGTTGTCGGTATTTTTTTAATTAAAACTAAAACTGCATTTGAAATATAATTTTGTTTATAGCTATTAATTTTTACTTTAATAACAAATTTAATTTTATTAATTTCTAAAAATTTAATAGAATTTTAAAATATATTCCTTATTAATTTAATTTAATTATTTATTTAAAATAATGGGATAAAATATAGTTATTATATTATTTAATCTAGTAAACATAAAAAATTAACTATAATATTATATTATTTACTAAGATATATTTCATAATAATTTAAATAATTTAATTATGATACTTATTAAAAATAATTTAATAAAATATATTTAATATTAGTAAAAAATAATTAAATTAAATTAATTATGATATTTATTAAAAACATTATTAAACATTTTCAATATTAGTTAGATTAATTACTAAATTTAAATTAAATTAATTAATTAACTTTATTGTTTATTTAAAATAATATAGTAAAATATTTTTCACATTAATTAAATTAAATTACTAATAAATTAAATCAATTAATTTAATAAAATATATTTGATGAAAATAATTTTGATAAAATATATTTTATACTAATTAAATTAAATTAATTGTGGAACTAAATTATATTTTTTTATTTATTAAAAATAATTTCAGAATAAATATTTCATAACAATTATATTTAATTAATAATTAATTTATTTTAATTATTTACTAAAAATAAATTAATAATTATATTACATATTAATTTAGATAATTTATTTAATTATATTATATTCTTTATGAAAAATAATTTTAGTTTAATGAGATATTTGAATAAAATAATTTATTATAATGTGATGCAACAAAAATAGACAAAGTATTAAAATTGATAGAAATTTTTGCAAAAAAAAAAAAGAATGAAAATATCTTTTGTTTTTGTTTACATTTTTTTGTTTAAATTTTCATTTCAGAAACAGAAAAACATAAATAAATTTAATAAACATATTTCTGCTGCTAGTTTACAAATTTTTGAAAATATAAACAGAAAAACATAAAGCAAAAATGTTACCAAACGTGTCTATACGTATGATATTTTTTCTTTTCAAGTAAATATTTTTTCAATTTTAAATAAATTACTAAACTAATTTAAACTAAAAAAATTAAAACACTTGTAAAATATTAAATAGTTTTAAATGGCACTTAAGTAAATAATTTGTAATTAACTAAAATTTTAAGAAGATAAAAAAAAAAATCTAAGGATAATAGGTGGTGAAAAATTGCATTTAACGAACTTAGAGGCAAAATTAAATTACTTAACTAAGTGGTAGTTAATAAAAAATTCTTTTAGCCTGTGTAACACACAACTTCTTATTTTTTTTAATTTTCTTTTTTTTTTTTTTTGTTTTTGTGAATTGTTTATTTATTAACTCACTTGAATGCTTAAAATTTAGATGCTTACAGTTCGTACAAATTAACAAACTCTATCCCTACTTATATTCCTATACTTTCTTAATGGATAGTGCGGATTGATTTGATCAAATAATAAAGATTATCCCTCTAGAATTATCTATCAAAATATCTAAGATATTTAATATCCTAATAGGTTATGTTTGAAACATAAATTTGTAGAAGGGAATACAAAGTAAAGGAAAATGATAGGAATACAAAATGAAGTCAAAAAATCAAATTCATATTATTTTTTTATTAAGATAAAAAAATAAGATTAAAATGAATAGATATTTATCAATATAGTTTAATTTTTACTTGATTAAGTGTACAAAAATTGTATAAAATATTAATTTTATTTTCTCTTTATTTTTGCTTTTCTTCCACAAATTTATGTTTCAAAAATAGCAATAAAGTACAATTCGCTACAAAATTCGACACACTTTCTATAATTCCCCTAGATATTCTAATGGATAAATTGCATATAGACCCCTTAAACTTTCAAGTAATTACACATAGACCCTTTAAGATTTAAATTTTATAGATGGCTCCTTTATTTTAAATTGTTGCTAACTTCCCCCCTCCATTATTTTTTAACCTCACTCCATTAAATTTTATTGTAAAGACAATTATGCCCCTATAAATTCCCAACGAAAACAATTTAAGTAGATACAAACCATACATAATTTTTGTTGTCCCAAATAGCAACACTAGAGGAGGTGAATAATGTTGCTTAAAAAATTTAACAAATAAAACTTTCAACCTTTAAAACAAATATGTCAAGATAAAAATGATAATAAAAAATGAAATGTACTAAAAAAATTCAATATTTGTGAATGAAGAGTGAGTCCTAATGTTTCCAATAAATATAAGGAGAAGGGAAGAGAGCAGACACGATCAATTTATAATGGTTCGGCTTCAATGTTGCCTACATCTACTCCTCAAGGCCTTCTTTGAGATTTCTCCACTATTTTTTGAAAAACTTGTTGTACACTAACTTCTCAAGGTGCTAGAAACCTCTCCAAAGTGATTTTATTCCAAATCACTCATACCAAGTGATTCTATTACCAAATCACTCCGCAAGTCTCTATCAAAGAATATCCCTTGTTTTGGGTCCCAACACTTGAACCAAAATCAACAAAAGCTCACCTAACTCTTACAAATAAAGAGACTTATAAATGTCCTCTCTTACATAATAATAATGAGTTTTACACTCAATCAAATAAAAAAAAAATCTCACAAGTTGAGTATAAAAGATGAACATAAGTGTAAGAAGAAATCACTCTATGTTTGTAAAATTATGATTTTCGTTTCTTTTTGTAAACACTTCTTTCTTACCTTTTTCTTCTTCTTGAACCTAAGATTGAGGCTGTATTTATAGGTAAAAATCATCAAATGGACATTACTAAGTGAAAAGACACTTTTACCCTTGAAAGAAATTGAATTTACTTACTTCCAATGCTGTTTTTCAGATTCAGATTTTCTGAAATAATTTTGTGACCTTTTTTTGAACCTCATAATGTTCATATCTTACATTACCTCAGAGTAATGAATTTTTACATATATAAGTAAGTTATCTTCTAGATAAATTTGAGCTTCATCTAACGGTTAGATATTCAGATATAGCCTTCAAAGAGATACTAGCTCCAAATAGCTTTTTCTGACATTCTGTATTTGTATTTCCAATTAAGACTATTGTTTCAATAAGATTCGTTTAGAAATTGATGAAACTTAAACTACAAAAGTTTTAGCTTTATAAATCTTCTTTTTACACACCAAAAATCAGAATTTGTGAATTTGTATATTATGAGTTATGGCTCAAAAACCAGCACTACCTCAAGAATTCATAATTACATTTTCTTCTGTAATGGCTAATATTCCTGCTCATTTTTGGATATCTTAACTTTAGATCCAAAAAAAGTTCCCTTTAGTTAGTTGTAGATATGGAAATTTAGTATATTATATTACAATTTCATAAATATTGAACCGTTATGTCTTCTAATATCATCCATATACTAACATATGTTTGATTTGTTTGTTCATCCGAGTTCAACCCCAACTTTAACTCTTCATTTTTCTTTCATTTCTATTACTCCAAATTTTGAAATTCCTTTATTTCTTCATCCAAGTTATGTAAAAAAACTTGAAAAATAATATCAATCTCTTCTAAGCACATCATCTTGAATCTATCAAATTAAAATGAATTATAACATTTCATACAATGTCTATTTGAAATTTAATTGTGAAAATTTAATTCAATATTTGCTATCATCAAAATCAATTATAAAACTAAGGTTATAAATCTTGGGTCAACACTTTTCTTCTTATTTATAAAACTACAACAACGATCACTGTGGAAACCGAATGTAACCCAATTGTCAAAACTTAAATGTCTTATTGGGTCCAATTTCAAGGAAGCTTAGGAAGTTGAGAGGGATCATTTTTTCCCAAGCGAATGAGGAAGAAGAGAGAAGTTTACAGTAGGGTGAAGAAGGATAAAGAAGAAGGTTTTTTTGTAATTAATTAATTAAGTTAAGAGTAAATTTTTTTTTACAATAAAATTTTAACGAAGTTAGCACTTGAATTAATAGAAGGGGGTCGGAGATTAGTAATATTCCAAAATAAGGGAAGCGTTTATAAATTTTAAATATTGAAGAGGTCTATGTGTAATTACTTAATTGTTCATGTGGTCTAGGTGTAACTTACCCTATTCTAATTTATGATATTTACAATACTTTATAATATTCGAGACACTTTATAGAAATTCTCCTAATTTCTAAAATATTATAGAGAAAAATAGAACATTCCACTAACTGTTAAAAAGTTTCGTACCATACTAAAAATTTTGGAACCCTCTAAAATACTCCAAACTATTTAAAGATACTCAGATCCCCATAGCAAACTTAGATCTGAAACATCGTAGATAAATGACAAGAGATAATAAAGTATGTTATTTCATTTGAGATAAAGTCTAGAAAGCGAGCAACTATTTCTAAATATATTTAATATGAGAAAACGAAAAGTGAAAATAGAATAGAGTGTAATATAAAAATTCATGTGAAGAGAAAAAGTTTATTTGCTTTGGAAAATATATTTTTTTATTTTTTTATTTTCTATCAAGCATGTTTTTAAGAAAATATTCTTTTAATTAGATATATTTTTTACTTTTTTATTTTTCTTACAAACAAAAAATGTATGACATATATAAAAAAATGACCAAATTCAATGCATGCTTTGATTGTTTATTTAAAAAAAAAAAAATAAGAGAAATAACAGGAAAAAGTAAAAAAAAAAATTGGGATTCCTGGATTTATTTTTTTTCCTTTTATTTGCTCCAAATCCAAAAATCAAACATGAAAGTGGAAGAAAATTTTGATTCTTCTAATATATATTCTTTCAAACCATACAGGTATAAGTATTTTTTATTTCTAACTTTTTTTTCAACAAAATAATTTTTATTTGGAAAACATTAGTCATAATTTTGGCTCCATTTATTTTTTGTAAAATAAATTTTTCAAAATTTTTTAAAAATTATTATTAAAAAATCTATCTTCAAAGGGTTACAATAATTTTTTGTTAAGGAAAGATATGTTACATAAAGATATAAATAAATAATGATGATTAGTTTTAAACGAAATTTCAGTCAATAGTTTGTAATTAAATGGTATTCAGAAAAATAAAAAATGTAAAAATAGTGGGTAATTAAAAAGAACATTTAAGAAATACTAAAATATACAAAATTAAATTTACTGAATTAAGTGTAGTAAAAATTCTTTTTATTTATATAAAAAGTAGAGTAGATTACATCTACATTTCCTTAACATTTGGGTAATTATAATTAGCATCTATAACATTTACAAATTGCAGTTCCCTCTCATGTTTTGAAATATTTTGACATTGACCCCTTTCTGATAAGCCACTTTATTTATAGTCAAGGTCCCTCCTTACTTTGAAGCTAATTTTCAATCAATTTATTTATAGTTCTCAAAATTTAAATATATGACTACAACTTCCTTATGGAATATTTTTAATTTTACCTTTGATCCAAATTTAATAATATGTGGATCCCACATAAATATTGGTTTAAAAAGTTTTACCAAAAATCATGATTAAAATCATGAATTCCAACAATCCCCCACATGAATTAAATGGCTTAAAATGCAAATGTACATGCAAACTCGATACAGAGTACAATGGAAAGTTACAGCATAAGGATAAGTAGCTTTTAGCTTTGAACATTCTCTAGTGACATATTACTGGGTTTATTTGCTAAGCAATGAACTTGATATTTTGAACTATTCAGTTTTATTATATACTAAGACATTAACACTCACATAACTTCTTTCTGATATGGTTTGGTTCTTTTAATGTTGTCTGTTTGGCCTTGATCATACCAGGTAATTCTTTGAGTACTTTAGAAAATGTAGCCTATTCCTTCTTATAGAAGCAGCTCCCTTCACACTCAATATACGTGAACTCTTATTAAGAGTATCATGTCAGTCTCCAATCAAGAAATGAGGATCATTAGAAAAAAGCTTATCCTGACATATGGCTTAAGTCATCACTATACGTTTTATCATAGGAAAATGGTACATAAATTAATGTCTCAATGATCTCAACGAGTGCCCCCATAATTCAATTATCCCTTTGAATTTAGATCTTGGGATCTTGCTAGTTTGGGTTGCCTTGTGGTGATTCTCAATTTTGTAGGCATTAAACCGTTCCCTTCGATAAATTATACACTTAATCTCTTATCTAACCTTCAGTTACATGATCAGTAATATTATACTTTGATCTTACATAATCAATGGATGTTTTTCCATTAAAGATTAACTGTCTTTCAGTATTATATCTATGACGTATACGTTGTTTACTTGCCATTATATATTATTCTTTGCACTTCATATTTTTTTTGGTAATTATGTGCACTTCATATTACTAATTAACAATCATAATGTATACAAACAACTGATACAGGTTTTGGCCACATAGGAATATCTAAAATTATTAAGCCATTCAATTTTTTCTTTAGCCTTATATAATGTAATAAACTCGGGTTCCATAGTCGATCTGGCTATACACATTTATTTAGAGGATTTCTATAAAATAATTGCACCCCTAATTATAAAGACAAATCCACTAGTGGACTTGGAGTCTCTACTATCAAAAATCTAGTTAACATCATTGTACCCTTCTAATATAACAAGATATCTGGTATAGTGCAATCCATATATAGAAGTATGTATTAGAAATCTAAATATTCTAACTATTACTTTCTAGTGGTCCAACCTTGGATTACTGGTATATCTACTTAACTTACTCACTAAGAAAGCAATATTCGAGCAAGCACAGTTCATTAGATATATTAAATCGCCTATTATTCGAGAATATGACAATTAAGATATGCAATTTGTGGAATTTTTTGTGACATAAAGATTCATATTACTAGGTGTTCATGCAAAATTACTATCATCTCAAATAAATTTATCGAGTATCTGCTTGATATGATGTGATTGAGATAAAGCATATCTATCAAGTGTTTCCGTAACACCTAAGTCTCATGCCGAACTTATTAGCCAACTTTTTCTTAGTAGCTTTAATGATATCATTATTCTACCTATGATAATCATACCATCCACATAACAACATATAAGGACATATCCCTTCAAAATGTTTTTCACATAAACACATTTATCACATTCATTAATGTGAAAACCATTTAACATAATAACATTGTCAAATTTCACATCCTATTGCTTAGGTGCTTGTTTAAGTTCATAAAGAGACTTAACAAGTCTGCATACATTATTTTCTTAGCCTAGAACCATAAATCCTTCAGGTTATTTTATATAGATTTCGTTATTTAATTCGTCATTTAAAAATGTTGTTTTAGCATCCATTTGACATATCTCAAGATTATATAATGCAATGAAAGCAATTAACATTCGAATGGATGTTATTGTTATAATTGGTGAGTGTGTGTCAAAATAATATGCTCTTTCTATGTGCCTATAGTATTTGACTATAAGTCGTGTCTTATATTTATCAATGGATCCATAAGTTTTTATTTTCCTATTGACGATCTATATATAATGTAATAACCTGGAGTTATTTGATTAATATTTTATTATTCAATAAGTTTTACTTGGTTCGTAAATTAAATAATTTGATTTTTATTCATTTAATTTTGTATGTATTTAATATATTGAATAGTTGCAACATTTAAGAGGATTTTAAAATTTTAGGGAAGAGGGTATAATTACTTAAACCCTTAGGGGTAGAGTATGTAATTATTTAATTTATTGGGGTTATATATTGAAACACCAAGTCTGGAAGGAAGAATTTCTTCTTGTTCTTCTCATTACCTCGAACCGGATATATATACACAAAATATTTACCACAATCAGAACACCAACATACCTAAAACTGCTCCTATAACAACGCCTAAGAATAATATCAAAGGTACAGAAAGATACAGAATATATATTTACTATATTTATACATACCAAACTAGCTAAATACCCCCCTCAAGTTGGTGCATGAAGATTTTGAATGCCCAACTTCCCTGGAAAGTAATCAAATTGATGGTTGCCCAAGGCCTTTGTGAAGATATCAGCTAGTTGCGCATGAGAAGAGACGTGAGATGGAGAAATGTTGCCTTTCATTATCTCATTTCGCACAAAGTGACAATCTACTTCAATATGTTTTGTCCGTTCATGAAACACCGGGTTCTTTGCTATATGCAGTGCTGCTTGACTGTCATAATAAAGTCGCATGGAATTGGAGTGCATAACACCTAGACTAGACAAGATCGCTTTCAGCCACTTCAATTCACATGTTGTTGTTGCCATGGATCTATATTCTGCTTCAGCTGATGACTTGGACACTGTCTGCTATTTCTTGGTCTTCCAAGATATCGGAGAATTACCCAAAGATGAACCACTTATGAGTGATTTCTGAGTTAAAGGACAGCTAGCCCAATCTGAGTCACACCATCCAGATAGTTGTAAATCACACTCACTTCGTAACAGAATACCTTGCAATGGATGACCCTTCAAATAGCAAACGACTCTTAGCGCAGCATCCCAGTGTTTTTTCCTTCGGTGTTGCATAAATTACGAAAGTACATGCACACAGTAGGACAACTCTGGCCGAGTGAAACAAAGATATATAAGTCGACCCACTAAACGACGATATCGTTCTAGGTCATCAAGCAATTTTCCATCAGCCAATGCCAACCTATAGTTTTGTTCCATAGGAAAACTAGCCGGCTTCGCTCTCAGTAAGCCAACCTCGGAGATTATGTCCAAAGCATATTTACACTGGCATATGTAAATTCCTTCAGGACTCCTAACAACTTCAACACCTAGAAAGTATTTTAGAACTCCCAAGTCTTTCATGTAAAAACGTTTACTCAAATAGGTCTTGAACCTTTGTATGACAGCATGATCATTCCTAGATATTATCAAATCATCCACATAAACAAGGACATTGATCTGGACTCCCTCTTGCAGCAACATAAAAAGTGAGTAATCAAAATAGGATTTTCTGAAACCATACCTTTTCAGAGCACCAGACAGTTTGGCGAACCAACATCTTGGTGCCTATTTTAATCCATCGAGCGATTTTCTAAGCCTGCACACCATTCCTGGATGCTGTACTTTGAAGCCAGGAGGCATTTTCATGTACACCTCCTCCTGAAGATCCCCATGAAGAAAAGCATTATGAACATCCATTTGATGTAACTCCTATTTCTTTGTTGCTGCCATAGCTAAGAATGTCTTCACTGTAACCATCTTGGCAACTGGAGCGAATGTCTTTGTATAATCAATTCCTTCAACTCGATGATTGCCAAAAATCACCAGCCGAGCTTTAAAACACTCTATAGTCCCATCTAAATTGTACTTTATCTTGTATACCCACTTACAGCCAAGAGTCATCTTTCCGGAATGTAAATGTTCCACCACCCATGTCTCATGATCTTCCAGTGCTTGAATTTCATTCTGTATTGCCTCTCTCCATCTTTCATCCTTTACTATATCAGAAAGTGTCACGGGCTCATGAACTGCGGTAATGGCTATAAGAAAATTTCGATGTTGCAAAGAAAATTTATCAGAACTCACATAGTGTGCTAATGGATAGGATGTACCTGAGGCAAGCGTTGGAGCAAGTGAAGCAGTAGAAGGGCTCAATTTTCGGATTGTATTAGTAACATAATCACGTAGATGAATAGACGACTATTTTATTCGATGTCCACGACCTAGTTGATCATGTTGCTCGCCGTCAAGACTCACGTCCTGTCCCGTTGGCTCCTCACTACCAGCTGAGGCATCTTGGGCTGCCACTTCTGTCTCTCCTTGAGTCCCTTTACCTTCATTGCAAACGACCCCCTTATGTCAACACCCTTATCATTTCCTCGTGAACCACTTCTCGTGTGACCTGCTGTGTATGATCATTACATGTATTCCAACATTCTCAAACTCATCATTATCCATTCCCTCATTGGAAGCAAGTCCACTAGAACTGCCACTACCACTAGAGACTTCTTGGGCAAATGGAAATTTTGTTTCAAAGAAATCCACGTTTTGTGAAACAAAGTACTCATTCGTTTCCAAATCATATAATTTCCATACTTTTTGCTCATAAAGGTACCCAACAAATATGCATCGTCGACTTCTGCTTGCAAATTTATCCCTTTTCCATTTTTTGGTTATGTGCATAACAAAACGAGCGAAACACTTTTAAGTCCTCATATGAAGGTGATTGCCCATATAAGAGTTCATATGGGGTTATTCCATTTCAGATCAAAGAAGGGGTTCAGTTTATTAAGTATCCTGTAGCTAACACACACTCTCCCCAGAAATCAATAGGAAGATGCCCCTGAAATCTCAGTGCTCGTGCTACATTCAAAATATGCCGGTGTTTCCTCTCTGCTCTTCCATTTTCTTGTGGTGTCCCAGTACATGAGGTTTGAAAAACAATACCATGTTCAAGAAAATAATTTCTCATGCAAGTAAACTTGGTTCCATTATCACTTCGAACAATTTTGACTTGCTTATTGTATTGTCTTTCAACCATTACAAAGAAATTCAATAAAGTACGAGTCACTTATTTCTTATAAACCAATAGGAATATCCAGACAGCACGAGAATAATCATCTACTGTCGTTAAAAAATAAGAAGCACCACAAGAAGATGGAGTTCTATACGGACCCCACAAATCACAATGAATAAATTCAAAAACATCTGTGGCTTTATGATTACTCAAAGGAAATTTTTCTCTTGTCTGTTTTGCCTGCTGACATACATCACAAACTTTATTCATTATCTCTCTATTTCTACTAGGACCAACATTAGGAACTAACTTTGTGATTTTCATAGAAGGATGCCCCAAGCACTTGTGCCAAAGGTTAAGTGAGTTTGCTTCATCGGTCTTCAAAGCCTTCACGAAAGGTACCCTTTGGAAATAATAGAGCCCATTCCTCCATTCACCCGCTCCAATCAGCATCCTTAAAGTGCGGTCCTGAATTACATACAAATTGTTAGTGAATTGGACAATACAATTTGATTCATCTATCAATTGTGACACGGAAATTAAATTGCAATTTAAACGGGGGACATAAAGAACATTTCAAGTTTCAAATTCCCATCATGTTCCACTGATCCTTCCTTTGTAGCTATGGCAGATTGTCCATCCAGCAATCCCACAGGGCATTCATACACTTCTCGCAATTCACTCAAGCTCTTTAAACCCCCGGTCATGTGATTGGATGCCCTTGTGTCAATGATCCATGGAATATTTTTATGCTTACCAGTCATTCTCTAACTTGTATTTGGCTTATAGTTATTCAACATCTCAAGTAGACTTGGCCGTTGTTCATTACTCAGGTCGGTCAGACTTGATTTGTCTGCATCGGCTCCAAACACTGCCAGTGCACTTGTGCCTCATCTGGTGATCTGAGCAGCATTGGCTCAGACTGTACCGCTTTGCCCACGTCCAGCTTCGGTATGCTGTTGTTACTACTGTCCCCTACCTCATCCACCAGCTCTGCCTTCGCCATGAGGATGGTCACCCTACCAGTCAGGGTACCCAACAAGCCCGAAACAACTTGCTGAATCATGAGCTATTCGGTTGTAATTTGAGTAGACCATTGCTTTGTCATTCGTTTCTCCATATCCCTTTGTTTTGTTACCTATTTGAACGGCAAGTCCTATTACTTCCTCTCATTCTTCCTTCGCATGAGTAATGGTCTTCATTCTTTCTTCTTGGACCAAGGCCGAATAGACCTTGTTCAGTGTAGGTAACGGTTCCATAGCAAGCAGGTTTGATCGAATAGTACCATAACTCACATCATCCAACCCCATAAGGAATTGATGCACTTTTTCTTCTTCTCGGTGCTTCTCCAATTGCGCCAAAATGTCACACTTGCATCCTGTACAGTTGTAAGTCGGATTTTGATCATAATTTGCTAATTTATCCCACAGTCCTTTCATCTTTCCATAGTAAGCAACCATGGACATCCCACGTTGCTTACACTCGGTCAATTCGGATTTTAATTGCTGGATCCGTGGTCCATTTGCAGCAGAGAACCGTTCCTTAATGTCTTCCCAAAGATCCTTTATGTTCTCCATATGCAAAATAGTTGAACGCAAATTCGGATCAATCGTGTTTGGAATCCATGATATCAACATGGATTGAACTGTGCTCTAATACAGAGGACGCTTCCTCTAATTCTGTGATGGTCCCGTCTACAAACCCCCATTTTCTTTGAGCCTGCAACGAGGTTTGGACAACACATGCCCATTCCCCATAGTTCTCATCACCTCGTAACTTAACTTACGTGATGACATTTCCAGGATTATCGTTTGAAGTCAAATCATAGGGAGAGATTATCTTCTTTCCAATTTCTTTCTTTGGTGGTTCATCATCTCCTGCCATGGTTATCATAAGATGAAGATCGAAGAATAATTTCAGTTGAGAGCATATACTGGCTCTAATACCACGAAACACCCAGTCTGTAAGGAAGAATTTCTTCTTGTTCTTCTCATTGCCTCGAACCAGATATGTATACCCAAAATATTTACCACAAAGAAAACACCAACCTACCTAAAACTGCTCCTATAACAATGCTTAAGAATAATATTAAAGATACAGAAAGATACAGAATATATATTTACTATATTTAAATACATACCGAACTAGCTCAATATATATTTATCTGATATATATATAAAGCTAACAAAAAAAAAATATAGAACCCTAATATTTGTTCGAGCGGCCAAATCTCCGTAGTTGTGCTATGTTTCTTCTTTGGTTGCTTTTTTCCAACTGACAATTTAATCAAGTAATGGGCAGAACAAGTTATTAAATTTCTTTTATTCCTTTTCGGAAAAAAATAGTTGTGATTTGTTAGTTGTTGGAAATATAATCTTTCACATATATAAATAAATACACAACAGAAGAAATAAAGAATGTGAGAAAATTTTCATTCATGTGATTTAATGCCTATATGTACGTGTATATATATGTGTGTGTGTTATTATGTAAAGGATGTTGTACAGTAAAGCCACCATTTGAATAAAGCCAAAGAAACTTAGGTTTTTATCTTTATATTATAATTTGTTTTATTTGACTTTTGCCTTTACATGTTAGTTTGTTTTGAAAGCCACTGCATTAATTGTTAGATACATATTTGGTAATTTTTTGTACAATGAATCTTCAATAATTATTGTTATTATTATTTATGTGTTGAGGTTTCCTGATTATTTAAAATTATTATGATGAATTCCTAAGGAATTTAATAAATAATGAATTTAAATAAAAAAATTTATTTAATATGGATATAAAATAAAATTTGATATTTTTTGTTTGGGTTGAGGAGTATTGAAAATATCGAGTATATGTATCTAAGGGTTAAAACTCCCAAAACCCACGCGGAGGTGGTTATCAATCTAGTAGGCTAGTAACTTACGAACAAACAGATGTTTAGGGATGGCATGTTATATTCCTAAGGTTTCGGCCTAGGAGGCAAACACCAAAAGATGGTGTGTATTGGTTAGGTCTTATTTCTAAGAGACAACTAAGTAGACACTGAAAAATGGTGTATATTAGTTGGGTCCTATTTCTACGGAACAATCAAGCAACAGTACCTGAAAATCAAAATTATTTTCCTTTAATGTGTTATGTGTTATTAATACACGATTAAATTGTAAAGAGGAGGAATTAATAATTAAATTAAATTTCTTAATTAAGATTGTTATTTGTGTTAAGGTGTTTCATTTAGTAGCATGCTGGGACATTATTGCATTATTATTAGGGTATTCGTGCTCATCCCCTTACAGCTTGTGATGCAGGTAGTGATCTCGAGTTACGTGCTGGACCTGCTCAACACGAAAATTAAAATTTCATTTATTTTTGATTAATTTCATTAGATTTTCTTTAGAAATTGTTTTTAATGAGTTGAAATAAGCCTTTGTTTATGAGGTGATTATTAGTTATTTTATTTAGTTTTAGGAGTTTATTTGGGCTTAATTTTGGAGACTCATAGATTTGTTTTGAGCTTTGTTGCCTAGTTGGTTTGACTAAGGTATTTACTTAAATTTTAATTTTAAATCTATTTATTTGTTTTATATTCATTGCTCCATAGCATGTGTACATGGCTTTGATGTTTGACAGGGAGAACTGCTAAATGGTGAATTATGTATTCTTTGTTCACGAACTCGAGTTGTGGAATTCGGGGTGGGACATATAACCTGAGGGTTTACTTCATGTTAGAAGATTCACTAATTCCCAAGTGTGGTTATGAATGGTAGATTCCATTTTACTATCAATGCCTCTTTTTTCTACAAAAGTTCTTCAGGAGTAGAAACTACTTCTTTGAAACTCTGGGGTTCATTTTCTAGCAAAAATGTTAGAAAATTAAGACTAAAAGATTTAGTAGTCTTTGCCCTTTTAGTTCGTCTAGGTTCATCTATATTTTCTTTTCCCAAAGACCATTCATTTTGTTCATTCCTAGTTACACTTTCATGAGTTCTTTTAAGGGAACTTAATTCTTATGTAGCTTTATAAGAAAATATATTCTTAAAGAATGACACATTCCTAGAATCAATAATGGTACTCATATGTACCTATGAATTTTCAAACTTATGTGCAAGAAATTGATATGCACTGCTGTTATGAGCATATTCAAAAAATATACAATTAATAGTTTTAGATTCAATTTTAGCCCTTCTGGGAGTTGAAATTGTGACCTTAGCTAGACACCTCAACACTCTTAAGAATCTATAGGTAAGTGCCCAACTTTTCCATAATTTATAAGGAGTTTTATCCAATTTTTTTATGAGGTATCTTATTCAAAACATAGTTTGTGAAAAAAAAAACTCCCCCCCAAAAACAAATTCTAGGGTAAGCAAGAGCTTATTAACATAACATTCATTATTTCTTTTAAAGTTCTATTCTTACGTTTAGCAATTACGTTTTTCTAAGGTGCATAAGATGCAATTGTGTTGATGAATAATGTCATGTTTAGTACAAATCTATGCAAATGGTGATTCATATTCACCACCTCTATCATTTTTTAACTTTTTATCCTTCTGCCAAGTTGGTTACCAATTTCATTTTTATATTTTATAAATACTTGTATGCTTCATCTTGATTCTTAGCAAATATACATTGTAGTATATTGTACAATCATCAATAAAAGTAATGAAATACTTTTTATCACCTCTAGTTTGAACAAATTTTAAATCACAAGTATTTGTGTGAATTAATTCTAAAGATTTAATACTTTTTCCAATTGAAAGAAAATAAGCTTTAGCTAATTTGGCTTTAACACAAGTTTCGCACTTATGTTCCATAGCAATTTAAATTTTGGTAAAAAATTTAAATTATCTAAAATACGCAAAGTACCAAAATTATTGTTTCCTAATCTACCATGTCAAATATTAGATGACTCAAGCAAGTAAACAGAAGATAAATTCTTATTATTATTAGGAGTAGTTGTCATTAAATTCATCTTAAGGAGGTTATTAGTCATATGCCCATTTCCTACATTCATTCTACTTTTGGTAACTATAAATTTGTCAGACTCAATTACAAGCCTAATGTTATATTATATGGTCCATAAACCTATTTTGTAATAACCTATTTATTTTTAAATGATAATTATGTTTTATTAGTTACATATTATCTAAAATCCAATTGGTTAGGTTTTAAAGAAGTTTTAGCATTTCTAGACCACTTTGATGGATAGTAGTTATCATAAGTTATTTTTTAAATAAAAGAAAAAAGTTGTTGGTCCTCTTTCTATTCTATTTAAAGAGTATATATTTTCCATCAAGAGCTTATCGGAAAAATTAAGGGAAAAAGAGATAGAAACATGTTTTATGAATTGAAAGGCTTCCGCAAAAGAATTAGATCAAAAGAATACAATATAGATCGACGTATGTATTCAATATCATTTATTTTTATGTAGAAATTACAATTTCAAAGTATTTTGGGATCATCATTTATATAAATTAAGGTTTTGTTTATTACTAAATTTGATTTAAATTAGTATCAGAGCATAGTTTTTGAATTTAAGATATTCTATTATTAAAATTATTATTATATTTTATTTTTATAACGTGGTATTCGACCAATTAATAGCTAAAAAAATAAGTGAGTATCTTCTCATTCGTTAAACTCTACAAAATCAAGCTATTTCATTAACTCGACTCAAAACGATTAAAACCTAGCATTCGGATTACTCTCCTTAGAGTGATCTTTTCGTAAGATAAATAAACAAGCTTCTTGCTCAGTGAAACTAATAAAATTTTTCAAAAAACAAAAAAACAAAATAGGTCTAGAAATTACTTTGCGTTGACGGAGAAATTCAATTCTGTTGAGTATTTAATATGCTACTTCTTTCCCATTACATGTGTAAAAATTCGACACGGACTCCACACGAATAGAACCATTGATTGGATGAAGATATATGCACACTTTAGATGCTAACAGTGAGAGAAGTCTTACCAGATAAAGTACACGATTGAAATGAATATGGATTGACATTCATAATTGTTTTATAATTTTTCGATTTTCGATTGCATATGAATGAATTAATTGCATTCCGTTAGAATCAAAGCATTAATGAGCATATATATATTTGCTATGTTGTTTAATGTCTCTCTATCAATGTATATATGTTTTCAGCGTTTTTGACGAATTAAAAAAAATTATGAGTGTGTATATGTTATATATGAATATAATGTTGTAATACATATACTATATTAAATAAGGAATTATAATTATAGGCATTATTATTATAACCTGTAAGGTAACTATGGTACCATTATTTGTTACGATTATGCAATTTAAAATTTTGTGTTATGAATGATTTGTTCTATACTAAATTTGCCAAATCCTAATGTTTAATGAAATTTTGAATTATATAACAATTTTCAATTTTCCATGATTTGATGCTTATAATTTTATACGTAAAATTTAAGAATGGGTTCTTGAAACCCATTGATTATAAGACGTTTTAAGATTACCCAAAGGTATATCGATTATTCTTATAATTGTTGAAATTAGTAGGAAATTAATATGTCTAAATAAATGTATTATGTATATCTAAAGATAACATAATATATCTAGTTAGAATATATTGATTTACCAAATAAAGTTATTTTACCTAGCATCATTGTGTGTATTGTTTGTATATTGTAGTATCATGTAGACTTCAATGTATATTTATTGTTCATATTTATTATAGTTTGAATCTATATTTTAAATCAAAGCATTAATGTGTAAGTATTATATATTATTTGCGGTATGTGTTCTTGTTTCTTTACATCATAAGATTCATCTGTTGTAATGTTTAAGGGGTTTTCATTTCTTTGATTGGAGTGATAAGTTACATTGGTTTTTTGGACCTCAATATGACACTCTAAACTGAGAAACTAGTTGCTATTACTGATTTCAGCAGCACCAAATAAAGGTTCTTTTATAAAACTTAGAAAAAATACTATAAATGATAAATGGAATGTAAATGAGTTATAAATTATGCTTATTTTAAGAGGAAGCAAATGTTAAGAACACAAGGAATTCACTTAATTTAACCTCATGGATACAAGGAGCTGGAAAAAAACTTGTGAAAAAGAATAGAAAGGGCAAACAAGGAACAATAAAGACAAATGGGTAATCTACCCATATCCATAAGAAGCAATAAAAGATTGTGAAGTGTAATTTCAGTAATAAGACTTGATACTTTAAAGATTGCCTGAAATATAAGGCATGGTTTGAGAAGAAAGGTAAGCCTGGTGCTGTTGTCTTTTTCGAATCAAATTTATCTAAAGTTTCTTATAATATTTAGTGGATTGATTTTGATTATATCACTCATGTTTGATTCTTTACAATCCAAATCACAAATCTAAATAAAAAGTTTGTTCTCATGGGAAACCGAGTTAAAGCTCCAATTGAAATCATTGGAACTTATCGTTTGTGTCACGGCTTGGAATTCACAACCTGGGGACATTGGGACTAAACCCACAAATCAATCTTAGGTAACATATATCAACACAAATCAAAGCGGAAGCAAATACACAATACTATATTCATCAATTGAATACTCAAAGATATATAATCTATTACAATTGGGCTATAATACAATATGCCTCAAACCGAGTCCAATACTATAATCCAAAATACATGAGGCATAAGTAAAATAATCCAGATCAGCTACTTTATCTTATAGGTTCATCATGAGCATCGGTCCCTGCAATGTCAGCTATAAAGGATGAGCACTAAGCCATATGTACTTAGCATAAAGCATACAAGAGTATATTTCTTAAATCATGGGAGGCAAATAGCACTTAAGGAACATTAATTCAGGAATCATTTCATCAATTTCATAATAATATCATCATGTCCTTAATCATCATACTGTTTTAAGTTAAATATCTACTTAGCCATGAATCTGTATGTTAGGGACAAAATTGTAAAGTTAACTCCATAGTCAAAATAGAACTCTATAATGTTTAGGCTTAGTATATGTTAAGACACTATAGTCTTGAGTCAAATAGAAGTGTAAAGAAACAGAGCTCTGTAATGTTTAGACTTAGTGTAGGCTAAGACACTATAGTCTTGAATCAAGTAAAAGTGTAAAAGCCTCAGGAAAGTTATCCAAATACTTTTAGAAGTATGAAACGAAGTTGAATAGAGTCAGACGAACAATAACGTGGGAAGACCGTAGGAAGCACGCTCTAAGTCATGGGATAAAGCCAAGATCTGAGGATTTGGTCATGCGGGATCACCACGGGAAGAGCGCGGGATAACAGCAAGAAGAGCGCGGGAAGGCCGCGGGTGCCTTCTTCCCGTGAGGTTGACTTTTCTGGCTTCGTTCCAACTGATGTTAATCCTATTCACCCTAGGTTTTGTATGATATATAAAACGAGGGTGTATCTAGGGTTTGATTGAGAGCCAGCGACAGAGAGAATAACCATTATTGTTGAGAGCTACTCAAGTCTAATTTTCTCTCCGTAGTTTAGCCAAGTTTTTCATCGTATTGATCCGAAGGAGTTCGGATTCGTGGTTCGTGATCGTTGAGGATTCAACACGCTGTGGATTCAGCAGAGCTACTGAGGAGTCAGTATTGTGTCTTCAAGGAGTCGAAGGGCTTTGGCTAGAGGAGTTGGTGCATCGAGGATTCGAGCAAACGTCAAACAGAGTATAGAGTCGAGGAGTCGATCTATCGAGAGCTTTGAGTTTGTAACCAACGTTTATTTTAGTGAAAGTTTTTAGAGAAGTTTCCTGTGTGGATTTCCTCGCCACATATATTGCCTTATGCTTTCAATTATTTATGTGATTGATTGTTTGGCATATCTAGCACAGTACACGTGTGAATTTTCAATTGGTATCAGAGTAGGCACGTTTTTGCGAGCAAAACGAGATCCTGATTTCTTGCTAGATGGATCACTCAAGAGAAGGCGGCTCAAGCACCAGACCTTCATGTTCGATGACACCAACTACGCTTATTAGAAGGTACGCATGAGGGCTCACTTGATCTCTCTGAATGTCAACGTATGGTTTGCCATTGAAACTGGTTGGTCCAAGCCTACACGTACAGTGAACAATATGACTGTTGAAAAGCCGATGGATACCTGGACCAGGGTAGAGCAAGAAAAAGCAGAATGGAATTACAAAGCTGTGAGTGCAATTTTCTGTGCTATTTCAGCTGATGAATTTAGGATAATATCAAGCTGTGAGATAGCCAAAGAAGCTTAGAAAATTCTTGAGTTAACACATGAAAGTAATTCCACAGTGAAAAAGTCAAAACTGCAGAAAATAACCTCAGAATTTGAAGGCTTGAAGATGTCAGAGGACGATACGTTTGATTACTTTTATGCAAAACTCTGTGATATCATCAACTCAAGTTTTAACTTGGGAGAGCCAATTCCAAATAATAAAATTGTTAGAAAGATTCTTCACTCTCTCTCCGCTACTTTTCAGGCAAAGATGACTACAATTGAAGAAGCAAGGGATGTTAACGCAATGCGCGTAGAAGATCTAGTTGGCTCACTTCAGACATTTGAAGCCAACATGATTAAGCAAAAATCCAGAGGAGTTGCCCTAAAAACTGTTAAAGAAGATGAGTCTACCTCAAGTGGTGATGATGTAATTCCCTCTTCTGAAGAAATTGCTATCTATACTAAGAAAATTAGAAAATTCTTGAAAAAGAAAGCTAGCAAACATGGAAAGACAAAAAAGAAGGAGAAAGTTAAAGCAGAGAAATCTTCAGAGAAGAAGAAAAAGGAAAACAAATCCAAGGTTTTGAAGTGCTACGAGTGCCAAGGTTATAGACACATAGCTCAAGATTGTGAAAACAAGAAGAGCAAGGAGAAGGTACTCAATGCAACACTCGATGATTCAAATGATTAGTCTAGTACCTCCTCATCTTCAGAAGATTTTTCAGAGAATTTCACTGCATTCATTGCTAGGTCTAGTGCCTCCACAAATTCTACAGAATCATCATCTTCTAAAGGTAAGAAAGAAGAATCCTCTGAAATTGAAGATGAAGAAAATACAGATGAGGAAGTGAATGTTAAAGAAGCGTATGAACAGCTATACTAGGACTGTCGCAAACTTCACAGACAAAACGAAAAGTTGACTGTGAAGAATAAGATGTTAAAAAGGGAGAGAGACAGTCTAAAAATTGCTCTAGAAAAATGACAAGGGAAATTTGAAAGTCTTAAAGCAAGCAAGAAAACTCAAGATGAATGGATAACAACCTTCAAGACTAAACTGG
>QLOD02000038.1:13965006-13975892 GCA_003260245.2 Sideroxylon spinosum | reverse complement strand
GGAGAAATAAGTCAAAAAGCACAAGTGCATATACTATTTATTCAATTCATTGTCCAAAAAGAGTATTTTAAAATTTCATGCGAGTATGTTAAAAGTATTGATCATGATTGTTTCTAAACTTCATTTCATACGCCGCACAGGCATTTGACCATTAGTATGACATGTGCGAACAACTTATAACATAAATAGTAAGGTGACACTCAGAATTCTTATCAGTGCTATTTACGTATGGTCAAAAATTTGAAACCGTGTTTAGTTTTGTGTTTGGAGAAATAGAACTTGGAATGAATTGATCAAGATTTACATCATATCCTTTTTTTTTTTGTCAATTCATGTCAAAAAGGGGGAGAAGTTAATTAAGGGGGAGAATAATTAATATTTAATCGAGAGGGAGAATAATTAATGTTTAGTTAATGCGTTATTTCATTTTTTTTGGGTTAATATTTCATTCATTATTATTTTTTTCCAACATGATGCCTTGATCAGTTTGTTTTAGTGTGCAGTAAACAGACATAATAATCAGCACATATTGATCGTTGCAATACTTTCTGAGGCTTTAGTCTAGGATGTTCCATTTGTAATTGTTTTTATTAAGTTTTGACATAGAATTGCCAAATGAGAAGATTGTTAGGAACAAAATTGTAAAGTTGGCAAATCCATAGTCAAAACGGAGTTCTGTAATGTTTAGACTTAGTGTAGGTTAAGACACTTTAGTCTTGAGTCAAGTAGAAGTGTAAAGAAACAGAGTTCTGTAATGTTTAGACTTAGTGTAGGCTAAGACACTATAGTCTTAAATCAAGTAAAAGTGTAAAAGTCTCAGGCTAGTTATCCAAATACTTTTAGAAGTATGAAACGAAGTTAAATAGAGCCAGACGAATAATAATGCAGGAAGACCGCAAGAAGCACGCTCTGAGCCGCGGGATAAAGCTGAGAATGGAGATCTAAGGATTTGGTCGTGCGAGATCACCGCGGGAAGGGCGCGGGATAACTGCGGGAAGAGCGCGGGAAGGCCGCGGGTGCCTTTTTCCCGCGAGGCTGACTTTTCTGGCTTCGTTCCAACTGATGTTAATCCTGTTCGCCCCAGGTTTTGTATGATATATAAAAAGGGGGCGTATCTAGGGTTTGATTGACAGCTAGAGATAGAGAGAGTAATCATTATTGTTGAGAGCTATTCACGTCTAATTTTCTCTCTATAGCTTAGCCAAGTTTTTCATCGTATTGATCCGAAGGAGTTCGGATTCGTGGTTCATGATCGCTGAGGATTCAGCACCCTGTGGATTCAGCAAAGCTACTGAAGAGTCAGTATTGTGCCTTTAAGGAGTCTGAGGGCTTTCACTGGAGGATTTGGTGCATTGAGGATTCGAGCAAACGTCAAGTTGAGGAGTCGATCTATCGAGAGCTTTGAGTTTATAACCAACGTTTATTTTAGTGAAAGTTTTTAGAGGAGTTTCCTGTGTAGATTTCCTCGTCACATATATTGCCTTCTGTTTTCATTTATGTGATTGATTGTTTGGGATATCTAGCATAGTACACGTGTGACTTTCCAACGTAGTCTCATGCTAAACAATATCCATTATCTCATCATGACACACATTATAATATCACAATATAGGTTAGGTACTTTGCAAGATTAGGTAACCTATTAGGTAACTATTATACCATTAATTGTTTTGATTATGCAATTTAAATTTTTTTTATTATGAATGATTTGTTATACACTAAATTTACCAAATCCTAATGTTTAATGAAATTTTAAATTGTATAATAAATTTCAATTTCTCATGATTTGATACTTATAATTTTATACGTAAACTTTAAGAATGGGTTCTGGAAATCTTTTGATTATAAGACGTTTTAAGATTACCCAAAGGTGTATCAATTATTATTATAATTGCTAAAATTAATAAGAAATTAATATGTCTAACTAAATGTGTCATGTACGTCCAAAGATAACAAAATATGTCTAGTAAAGATATACTGATTTACCAAATAAAGTTATTTTATATAGCATATTATGTGTATTGTTTGTATATTATAATATCATCTAAAGGTAGACTTTGATGTATATTTATTGTTCATATTTATTATAGTTTGAATCTATATTTTACAACTAAAAGTATTAATATGTAAGTATTCTATATTATTTGCGGTATGTGTTCTTGTTTCTTTACATTTGCAAGCTTCGTCTGTTGTAATGTTTAACGAGTTTAATTTCTCTGATTGGAGTGAATAAGTTACATTGGTGTTTTGGACCTCGATATGACCCTCCAAACTAAGAAACCAGTTGTTATTACTGATTTCAATAGCACCAAACAAACATCCTTCTATAAAACTTAGAAAAAAAATCAAACAAAGTAAGCTTAATGTTAATGGGAATAACTATAGGAAACAACATCAAGTCCATAATTTCTAAAACTAATAGTGCTAAACAATTTATGAAATTTATGGAAAAGCATTCTTAGTTTGAATTTACTGATAAATCTCTTGCTGGGACATTAACGGATACTTTTAACCACCATTAAGTTTGATGGTTCATGTACCCTACATCAGCATATTACTCAGATGACAAATATAGCAGCAAAACTAAAGTTTATGGAAATGGAAGTGGATGAAAATTTTCATTGTGTAGTTTATCATAAACTCCATGCCTCCTAAATATGATCCGTTCCAAATGAGTTACAATACAATAAAGGACAAATGGAATGTGAACGAGTTGTAAATTTTGATTATTTAAGAGAAAGCAAGTGTTAAGAGATAAAGAATTCCCTTAGTTAACCTCATGGATACAATGAGTTGGGAAGAAACTTGTAAAGAAGAATGAAAAGAGCAAGGACTAATAAAGAGAAATGGGTCATCTGTCCGAATACACAATAAGTAATAAAAGAATGTTAAGTGTAACTTTAGTAATAAGACTGGACACTTTAAGAAAAATTGCCTGAAATGTAAGGCATAGTTTATGAAGAAAGGTAAGCTTGGTATTTTTTTATTTTTTGAATCAAATTTATTGGAAGTTTCTTATAATATACTTAGTGGATTGATTTTAGTTATACTACTCATGTTTCTAATACGATGCAAGGCTTTTTTACTATCCAAACCATAAATCCAAATGAAAAGTTTATTCTCATGGGAAACCGAGTTAATGCTCCAGTTGAAGCCGCTCGATATTCATAACTCAGGGATGTGGCACTTTGTAAGACCCACTCTTTTTAGTACCCTTAATTACCCCAAATATCAAAAATCAATTCCTTTAATCAACACACATCATATATAGGATTATCCCTAAATTAGGTTCCTTGTGTTCATCTTTTATATGTTTTATGAAGTGAATGTATCCTGGGCCTAAGTTTCATGTTGCCTATACATACTTGTGTTTCAAACAAATAAATAGTCTCATATAAACTTACAATCTCACATGTTTGAAAGGCATAAAGTTAACTTAGTATGTTATAACTGTAGTCTAAATAATTCATATTATTTTAAAATAAAAGTACTAAATTTTTTTTACAGAATTTAGAAAAAAGTAATGGACCTTGCAGCCTAGGTGCAAATAGCTCAAGGCTTTAGGTCATTAATAGAACATCTCACTGCCTAGACATAAGCAGCCCGAGGCTTTGGAACTCTGACAGTATAACTTGCAGCTTGGACGTAGGTAGCCCAAAGGATCGAGCTACTCAGATTTGAGCACTATTAAAAAACTTTCAGAATGCCTTCCAACTTGCTCGTAGGTAGCGCGAGGCTTCAGGCCTTTAATTTTTAGAAATTTTGTATGGTTTCAAAATATGAAGGAAATATTTAAAAAATCAAACGTATACAAATCTCTTATAAGAAAACCAAGTATATATACAAAAATTCTTTTTAACCAAAATCAAAGCATGGATTAATTTGATTTATTTAGAAATATACTAACATTTTTCACTTAACTATCCAAAATATAGATTTACACAGCAATAATATTTTCTTACAACTTTTCATACTTTTAACCAAAAATTTTCCGTCAAATATACTGAGTAAAGGCATGGATTTATTCCTCCAACTCATCTACGTATTCAAGTAAGCATGCTTTGCAACATACTAAGAAAAACTAAACCTATATACTATCCCACCTACCTCACTACACACGTAGACGATCAGTGTGTATTGTGTATTGACTAACTCAAGTTGGTTCTTTATGTAAACTCTCGACGAACCCACACCAAGCTGTAGACAGATTTGACACGATCATACTATGAAAACCGTAGGAGGAACCTCTCTTTTCTTCCTTACATGATCTAGTTAGAATGGCACAAGAACTCTTATTCTCTTTCTTTTTCTCTCCGTAAGTCAGATATTATGGGAACATCTGGAGACGAAGTATGGAGGGACTTATATAGAACCTCACTAAAGGTTTCCCCTATAGGCCTATCCATTAATACACTCCCAGACTTTCATACGCCATTAATATTCATCTGTCACCCTTTGGCCACCCCTACGCCAACAACAAATCCCTTCCACACACCCAACGAATGAAAATTCCATCTCCTCTCCTAATAATTAGAAACACGAGAGCCACCCTTCTCTACAAATTAAAAAAATCCTTTCCCATTGGCCAATAAAACACACCCACATGTCATAATATGTAAAGAAAATCTATTCATTACACATGCTAGCAATTAAATTAAACATGCCACACTAAATTTCAATACAAATCAAAAATTTTAATTAAATAAAAAACTAAGTATCTAAATGAATAATAATATATAAATATATACCAAAATTCGGGTCCTTATAGTTGGATTTTAGATACTAAAGTTCACTCAAATTTGTTTCAAACATTTTATGTTCTCTCTATTTCTAGAAATTTTATTTTACTGTCTAAACTTGATACAGTTGGATATTTTTTCAAATGTAAGCATGATTTTTTTAGTTTGTTTAAACATAATCATTTTTTTAGTTCTCGTATTTTTTGTGGTGGTTTATACAAATTGAACCTTGATAACCTTTTTGCTGAAGCTCTATTGACTGTGCGTCATAATATTGGTACTAAATATGGTTTAGTAATAAAAGTTCTGCTTACTTACGACGTAAACATTTGGGTCATATATCCAATAAAAAATAGAAAGATTGGTGAAAATTCTACCAGGTATGGATTTTATTGTTCTTATCATTTGTGTGGATTGTATTAAGGAAAAATATACAACACACATAACTAAGAAAGGAGCCATAAGAAGCACATACTTCTTGAGATTGTACAACTTATATATCGGGACTTTATGATGCTCCATCTTTTGGTAGAGAAAAATATTTTATCACCTTTATTAATGATCTTTCATACTGTGGCTAGATCTATTTATGGTATGAAAAACCTCAATTAGTAAATGCCTTAGAAGTGTTTATTAATGATGTTGAAAGGTAATTAAATAGAAGGTTGAAATTTGTTAGATCTGACAGAGGTGGTGAATACAATAGGAAACACATTAAAAATGGACAATGATCTAGTCTGTTTACTAAATTCTTGAAAGACATAGCACATGGGCTCAATACTATACAAGGCATAACACAACAAAATGGTATTGTAGAAAAGCTTAATCTTACATTAATGAATATGGTTAAGCGTATATTGAACTATTCATCTTTACCTTATCTTTGTGGATGGAATCTTTAAAGACCACCATGTATTTGTTGAACAAGATTCCTAGTAAGGTAATTTCAAAGGCTCCTTTAGAACTGTAGGCAAAAAGAAAGGCCCATTTAAGGTACTTACATGTTTGGGCTTACCCGGCAGAAGTAAGAATTTATAATCCACATGAAAAGAAAATAAGTTCAAGAGCAACCAATATTTTTTTATTAGTCATCTAGAATAATCTAAAGGTTATAGATTTCATTGTCCTAGAATTGTTGAATTCGAAAATTCTTAATTCATTCAAAATGACGAAACTAGTGGAAGTTTGGAATCATGTAAAGTTAAAATCCAAGAAGTTAGGATATAAGTTTATTTACCTATAACCTTTTTTAAAGGTTGTTTGTTGAACAGTTTAACTACTTTTAAAATAGCAAATGAATAATTAAATACCTCATAATAAAGTCATTGATAATGAACTCACAGTAGATGAAGCACATAATTTAGCATTAACAAGGTCTCAAACACAGAAAAAAAGGGTTTGCAATTTCAAATAATTATGTGGTTTACCTGTAAGAATCAGAATTTGAATTGGGAATTGATAAAATTCTAGTTTCATTTTCAAAAGCTATATGAAGTATTAATTTTAAAAAATAGCTAGATGCCATGAAAGAAGAGTTAAAATCAACAGCTAACAATAAAGTTTGGGATCTTATTAAATTGCTAGAAGGTTATAAATCAATTAGGTGTAAATGGGTCTTTAAAACCAAACGTGACTCGAATCATAATTTTTAATGATATAAGGCTAGACTTGTTGCCAAAGTTTTTACTCAAAAAGATGGTGTTGACTATAAGGAGACTTTTTCCCTAGCTTCCAAAAAGGATTATTATGGCATTGGTGGCTCATTATGACTTAGAGTTGCATCAAATGCATGTGCAAACAACATTTTTGAATGAGAATTCAAAATAAAATGTTTATATTGCTTAACCTAAAGGTTTTTCAGTTAAAAGAAAGAAGCACCTAGTGTATAAACTAAGTCAGTCAATATATGGACTCAAATAACCCTCACGACAATGGTCTCTTAAGTTCAATTATACCATCATTTCCTTTGGATTTAAGGAAAACTCAGTTGATTGGTGTATATATTTGAAGGTTGGTAAGAGTATGTTTATATTTTTGATTCTGTATGTTGATGATATCCTATAGAAGACCAAGTAATTTCTCTCTAAGGACTTTGAAATGAAAGATATGGATGAAGCGTCCTATGTAATAAGAATTGAAATACTCCATTATATATCATGAGCACTGTTAGGTTTGTCTCAAAAAGCATATGGTAATAAATTTTTAGAGAGGTACTTTTTCTTGCAAGTGTTTCTCCAATTTAAAAAGGTGATAACGTTAGTCTTATACAATGTCCAAATAATGAGTTGGAATGTATGCAAATGCAAAAAATTCCTTATGCATCCATTCATTAGAAGCCTGATGTATGTGCAAACCTATACTAGGCCAAACATCAATTTTGCTACTGAAATGCTAGACATATATCACAGTAATCTAGGAATGCATCATTGGAGGGTTGTAAAGACAGTGTTGAGATACTTGCAAGGAACGAAAGATCGTATCCTTACTTGTAAGAGACCTAATCATCTCGGAGTGATAAGATATTCAAATTCAAATTTTGTTACATTTATTGATACCAGAAAATCCACATTTGGCTATTTTTTCCTTATGGCTAGAGAAGAAATCTCATGGAAAAGTGCAAAATAGTTCGTTATTGCTTCATCCTCTATGGATGTTGAGTTTGTGGCATAGTTTCAGGCCATAGTTTATAGATTATGGTTGCAGAATTTTGTTTTAAGACTTGGAATTGTCGACAGTATTGTTAAGTAGCTAAAAATTTATTATGATAACTCTGTACCTATCTTTTTCTCTAAAAATGAATAGCATTTAAAATGTGCTAAACAGATGGAATTGAAGTATTTCGCCATTAAAGAAGTTCAAAAACAAAGAGTGTCAATTAAGTATATTAGCACCAATCTTCTGGTTGCAAATTCATTAACAAAAGGATTACCATAAAAGACATTTAATGAATATCTTGAAATAATAGGTATTATGTGATGTAATTAAAGTTGATGTTTTATGATGTTTATGCTTTTGAGACTCTAAGCTCACTTAAGTATTTCTAATGATTGATGTTTTGTATGGTATACATGAATTAGCTTTATGAATCATAACAGGATTAGTCTTTGACAAGACATTATTGTTGGACCGTTATTTAAACTTCTCAATTATAGGTCATGTTATATAGGAGTTAATGTTATAGTATATGGAAGAAAGAATGTCAAAACAATGATGTACAACCGCCATGATTCTCATTGACTTTCACTTAATAATGAAATGATGTGACCAATGTTAGAAAGGATTTAGTTCCCACTATGCGTATTGTGTTATATTATTAAGCCATACAATTAAAATATGACACATGGGCTAAATGAGAGAATGTTAGATTTTTATGGCCCACAAGTCTATTTTATAGTAACCTATGTATTTTTGAATGATAATTATGTTTTATTAGTTAAGTATTATCTAAAATCCTATTGGTCAGTTTTTTAAGAAGTTTTAGAGCTTTTTTAAACCACTTTGATGGAGAACGGTTATCATGGATAAATTTTTAAATAAAAGAAAAAGAAAAGTTGTTGGTCTTCTTTTTATCTTATTTAAAGAGTGTATTTTCCATCACGAACATATCAGAAAAATTAAGGGAAAAGGAAAGATAGACACAATTTATTAATTAAAAGGCTTCCACACAATAATCAAATCAAAAGAATAAAATATGGATTAAGGTATGTATTCGATATTAGTTAATTTTTATGTGCAAATAATAAATTTAAAGTATTTCGGTATTATTGTTTATACAAATTAAGGTTTTGTATATTACTAAATTTTCTTACACCTACACCCCTTTTTACTTAACAATGCTCTTGAAACTCGATCTTGCTAATTTTAGGCACGTGTAGCACTTGTCCTTCAACTTTAGAAGTTGTTGAGTTTTTCCATGTAAAGCTGCTCTCCATCCAGAGCTTAAATCTAAAGCATAAATGTGGTGAGTAACCCAGTGTCCGCCCACTATTCCTTAAAGTTGCCAACTATGTTGACCTTAGAGACAAATGCTGCAACATGTATATTTTTAGTGTAAGCACATAGATTCTCCAGTTTAGTTATATTTTCTTGAAGAGGCTTCTATTTCTTAGAATCTTGACTCTTATGTATGTAATAATCTTTTGCACGATGTTCTATTTTCTCACACACATAGCACTTCCACTTGAATCTTTTGAAGTCACTACCTTTAAAGTTTTCACAAGTGTATTTCTTTTTCTTATTATTGGACTACCTCACTTACCCCATCATATTCTTTATAGATATATAGTGATTACCGTTCTTCTTTTTAGAACTATGGTTGTCATTTTTTATCCTCAGTCTTACAATTAGGTCTTCAAGTTTGATATCTTTATGCTTATGCTTCAAATAATTCTAGAAATCTTTCTAAGTTGGTGATAATTTTTCAATGATTGCAAAAACTCCTTCATTATGAATGATCACTTGAAGATCTTGCACTTGATCGATTACAATTTTAGAATCAACTATCCTATACTCGAGAAATTTATTGACAACAAATTTCTTTGAGCTGGCTTCTTTTGTTCTGTACTTTTGGTCAAAGGATTCCTATAATTCCTTAGAAGTACTGATTGAACAATATATATTCTAAAGCATATTGTCCAATCCATTTGAGGTGTAGTTGTGGTGTAAGAAATCTTCATGTTTCTATCCCTTTACTACAGCTACCATATGCCTAGTATTCTCATTTTCATTAAGTACAAACACTTCTTCATAGATGAACTTAGCTAAGTTCAAGGTGGTAAGCTAAAATAGCATTTTTTTTTTTTGTTATCATCTTTTAAAATTAGCACCATTGAACTTTTCTTGTTTCTCACCATGGCTAACAGGCACATATGGAGCATTAATTGGGGGGTAGTGACTAGCTTAGTGATTATATTAGTCACACTGGCCATCTATGAAAACTCAAAGGTTTAATTTAGAAGTTATACTTTGCAAAATATTATTTATATGAACAGTAAACCAAAGCTAGGAATACAAAACTTTATTTTACTTAGTACGGTCTAATTAGTAAAATAAACAGAAAAAACTACTCTATTAAAAACTATACTAGGATCAGTTTTAATATTATGCATGAACTTTTAATTTAATATTGTGTAGTGAAACATTATTGTAAGGACCGAAATATTTTACACACAGAATTTGTGTAGCAAGTTTCATAGTTTAAAACCCAATTTAAAATTTTTTGTAGTAAGTAAAAAGTTACAAAAATTGTCAAAACTTTCTAAATTCTGTATAAAAAATACAAAAAGCAGAATGGAAAATTGTAGGAAATCCTGAACATTATAGTGAATTTAAAATTTGACCGTACGACAAAATATTTAAAAGTGCAAGCTAATGGAGGAACTAATCAATTATAATGCAAAATTAGACATGGTGTCTCGACTTAACATGACAATGACTAGACAACACTGCAATTGACTTAATAACAATAATTGTTTTTTTTCTTAATTGAATGTACAACCTTGAAGTTCAATATACTATGTAATAGAAAGTTTAACTATCAAACAATATAATAACAATGTAGTACAAATTTTCTGTAACAAAACTTTTAAATATTTTGTGTAGTGAAAATGAGAAAAACAAATCCAATTTATGCAGAAATTAAAATAGTGTCATTTTGGAATACAGAAATTGAACTTTATCATGTAGAAAATGGACATAGAGATACTATAGTATAAAATACATAGTTTTGTAAAAGAATAACATAAGAAATAACAAAAAAAATTATTGTACAGAACAATACAAAATCTGGATATAAAAATATTATGCAGAAAATTTAAAACACAATTCTGTTCTTGTGTAAGAAAAAGCTACAACAGTGAATTTTAAAATTGGAAATAAAATTAGTGCAGTTTAGAAAAATTTCTCATAGAAATTTATAAAGCATTACTGAAATACAAAAACTTATGTTTGTAAGCAAAATCAATACACAAATTAAACTGCGAATCAGACCGAAAACAGAAGAAAAATAATTAGAATTTTATTTTGCAAGAAACCACAAGAAATAATTAATATGCAATGCAAAGACCGGGGACAAAATACAAATTTTGTAACACTATTATTAACATTGTGACTGAAACCAAATTTTAGTCCTAAGATTGTTAAATATTT
>QLOD02000038.1:13953564-13964906 GCA_003260245.2 Sideroxylon spinosum | reverse complement strand
GCATGACTTTATGTTAAAATAAAGGTCTTGCAATTACACTTTTCAAGTGTAATCAATTTGTCGTGAGGAGGGTCATAATAAGAAGAAGTGCCTTGGTAGACTTCCGAGGTAGTTATGATAGTTGATGAGGTTTTTTTTTTTTTGACAATGTAATGATCTTTTTGTCTTGAATATGTTAGGCAGTAATGTGTTTAATTTGATTGATGTTTTTCTTATGCAATCACTAAAGTGAAATGGGAATGAATGACACTTTCTTCATTTTCTTGCAATCAATTGATATTTTCTTTATTTGTATGTTATCACTAATTTGAACATAGTTTGAATGACATATATTTTTGTATCCAATGCTTAGTCAATCACTAAAGTTTTCCTAATGTGAATGACACGTTCTTTATGTGATTGTAATTAGTTGATAGTTTCTTTATTATGTATGTTGTCACAAATTTGAATATAGTTTGAATGATATTTTTTTTTATTTCAATACTTATGTGGTTCTAATCTATTGTCTTATATACAACTAGCAGTAGATTATTTATGGACCCATAGAGAGATTTGTTTTCAGCTGGATCCGAGGATCGATCAGTACTGAACCGTCAATCATGGCATAGATCTTCACAAATATGGGATGATGGGGTAAGTTTATAATTTAAATTCCAAGTGTTATTGACATTTTTTGTCTGTTATTATAATTACAGTAATATTTACGTAACGTTCTATCTCCACATATGCTAATGTCTTTTTTTTTTCTCATTACAAGATAAGGTAGTCCTTACTGCTAGGAACATCAAGTAGATGATGCGTTATTTAGTCACATACCCAAAGATGGCAGGGTGGTTGAGTATTTAGTGAAGCTGGGTTTGCATGGATAGTACAGGACGGCTGTATTAAGTTGCACCACCCCCTCATCATAGCTCTGGTTGAGCGATGGAGGCTTGAGACTCATGCATTTCCCATGCCCTGTGGGGAGTGCACAATCAAGCTAGAGGATATCAGTTGATCACAGGCCTTCCAGTCGATGGATTTGCTATGACTGGTATAGATTAGGAGCACAGTATGGTAGAGTGGACTGCCATGGTTCAGAGGTTACTAGGCACTGCCCCTCTTGCATCTGCTATTTATGGAGTGTGGATACGGATCACTTGATTGACCTGACACTTTACTCGATTACTAGATGGTGTAGATGATGAGGCTGTCTGGCAGCATGCAAGGGCTACTTTGTTGTTGTTGATCGAGGTGGCTTGCTAGTAAGCAAATTAGGGAGCCGATTGCAACACTTATTAATCCTCCGACATAAGATGCACCTATGGATGGAAGAATAGTTGAGGCTGCGTCTGCGGAGGGTGTACCAGCCCTAGATTGACCCCAAGTTACAGTGGCACATCTCGCCCCACCACCACTAGCAGACCTATACAACTATAGGTATGAATCCTGATACATAATTTAATGCAGTTATTCATTAAACTTCCTTTTATTTTTGATAACATAATTATTACTGTAACTAATACTACATATTCTCACTTTAGGTGGCGCGCCAGACTTATGTTGACTGCTTCCCATACTGTGCGAGCATATAGGGATGAAATGAATATGATAACAGAGTCACAGATGACGTGGCAACCATATCCAACCAATCTTTCCATACTTGCACGGGAACTAGTGATTTGGCGAGCTAAAGTGCCCCTTATATGCTATGATGTTGAGGAGATGTACTTCCCAGATCGGGTTATGCGATAGTTTGGAATGATTCAAGTGGAGCTAGTTATATGCGAGACCAGCCTTGCTTTGCGTGCACTTGAACGACGATGTCGTGCGGGGACTCGTTGGGATGTCTACCGTTGAGAGCTTATCACTGTACGGGAAGATTGACTTAGTAGGGTTGTCATAGCTGAGCCATCTATAGGCTGGATTGCACCGAAAGATCCGTATATGCGGTGGTATAAGACAATTAGCAGGACACCGATTTGACCACTACGAGACATTCCTCCGATCGGATCTCAGTCGATAACAGCTACAAAGACTATACTAGTTAGTGACTTTTTCGTAAATAAATACTTAATATTGTTGTTTTTCCATACAATGCAATTTATGACATCCATCTACTATCGTTGTTCGTATGTGTATAGGTGGACATCACTGTCAGGGCCACTTAGATAGCTATGATCTCCTCATCTTAGAGATTGGGAGGAGGTCCATCGCTTGGTAAAGACGATGAGGAGCATTATGAGGAGAACGATTACAGCCATAGACAAGGAGTATCAACTGGCCAAGGTTGGATGAGAGCGAGGTCATCATCACCCTATGATATTGGACCATCATCATCCACAAGGGTCGGCCCATCTGCTTTTATGGAGTCAGAACCTCCAGTTCTCTAGGATTCCCACCATCGGCTTCTGGCAGGCCACCATCATTTGTTGTTGATCCACATTATCCATTAGAAAGCATTGATGACTACGCTATAGTCATCGATGATGTGGGTACTACACAGTCATCACCGTTGCAGCCTACACTATCAGTTCCCACTACCAACGTATCATCGCCATAGGAGGACATCACAGCACATCTTCCTTCCAGACAGTACTCTCAAAAAAAGGGGGTAGGGCTCGTTGACTCGAGTAGACACCCTCCAGCCCATTTAGAGTTGCCTCGTGATCCATCACCTTAGTTGCAGCCTACAATGCTACATAATCAACCATAGGTGTAGAAGAGGTGGAGGAACCCCTCTTATAATAAGAGGCCAAGAACCCCATATGAAATAGATTTTTTAGTGCAAAATTGTATTTGAAGGAAAATGCTAGATGGAATTGAATTTGAGGGAGAACGTTAAATCAAGTAACATTTTCAGGTAGTCAAAAACTCTATATAAGAGTTTTCAGTAAGAAATTAAGTACTAAAAAGTTTTAGAAAACTCAGTTTCAAACAACATTTTTATTAACAGTAACCTCACAATTATCTTTAACTGAATAATAAACGCCATATATTTTAATTAAATGACGGTAAAACAAGAAAAAAAAAATCCTCTATTTTTGGACTTTTGACTTGTTTATTGATAACCACTTGACTTTTCACACGTCAGTGTGGGCTCCATTTACGATTCAAGTTTCTAACTTTCCAACATGTCATGAGACGAAAAAAAATAGGTAATGAAAGAAATGGCAGCAATAGTTCAAAAGTGTTGAAAATTTTCCGACTTTTTATTTACTAAACAATCAAAATTTACTAAATATTCTGAAAATTTCTTTAACTTTTTACCGAACAACCAAAAATTACTAAGAATTTCGGTAAGTTGTCAAAATTTTTATCCAACATTAGAAGTTTCTAAACTTAAAAATTTATATTTGTTTTATTAAATACATAAAAAATTGTACCCAATGACTTTTGTAAAAAAAGTAGCCAAAGTTTCTTAAAAACTTTGCTTCCAGACGCGGTCTAAATCAAAGCCAATGGAGAAGGCAATGAACAAAGCAACTTATGACTGTAACTTGTACGGTATTCCAGCCTCTAACATGTTCTATTTTTTATATAAATCTTGAATAAAACAAATACAGACATGAACAATAAACTTTACATCCATTTGGTATCCCAAATAATAATAATAATAAACTTGTGTATTTTGCGGTACATAGGATTTCCTCCATGAATATTTTCATCGTAGAATTACACTGCTAAAGAATCAGGCCTCTGGATTCTTTTCTCCCTCACCATTATATTCAGAATCCCACGTAAAAAATCTACACAAATTGGGGTGATATAAACAACAAATTTGCAAGAAGAAGAATAATAGAAAAGACTGGTAAATTCAACCTCAAGCTTCATCTGGGACCATCATCGTCATCAATTGCTGCTAACGATTGTCTTTCCTCTCAGTCACATGGGCAGTTCAATGTGCTCATCAGCGTTCAACTCTTTTTTTTTTTCCCCAGAAAAAATGGGGTTTTTAGATCTTTAGCACCATCCCATTCCTTAGCCAGAAAGATATGTAGCCAGTGTTTCGATTTCTAAATTCGAATTCTTTTTTAAAAAAAAAAAAAACTCATCTGAATTTGACCAATGTAATTCTGTCTGCTATATTTTTTCTTTGATACAACCATACTTCCTGAGAATCCACAGATTCATTCGAACAGCATTTCCTATGAAAACAACGCCCATGAGCGTCAACCAAATCAAGACCGATATCTCAGTCACTTCACGCAGCACACCTTGAACATTAATATCATCGGGTGACGTTCGTCGCAGAGAGATGAAATAAGTGGCCGCCAGAGCAGTTATTGCGATCCACATTATGACCATTTGAACCCACATCCATCTCCTCCTCTTTATAGGTAGCCCACTGACGAGTAAAAGAATTGTACTCAGAGATGCGAGGAATGCAATTGTGTTGAATATCATGAATTGACCGTACACGATTGGTTCTTGGTATGCCATCACGGATTTTCCAACGATATGTGGATTCTTAACCTGATTGCCATTGGAGTCCACTTGATAGTCATCTTGCCAAATACCACCAGGTGGGGTTAATCCGGATTGAAATGCCACAGTCGCGATTAGGGAAGCCACCACCATCAATGCGCTTCGCTTCCGACCAAGCCAGTCGGTTTCCTTAGGCTTCTTCAGACTACTGCTCTGTTGTGAGGATAGAGGTTTAGTGATTGGACAATCTTTTCTTGGGACCAAGTCATTGATAATCAAATGCAAATCCTTTGCGCTTAAAGCACCAGCAGCACAGAGTGAATCTTCAATTTCCAAATCTCTCACCTCTCTGGGACTCTCCATCAGAATATCTAAAGCTGTGGAACCACTTCTGTTCAATGCGTTCACTTCCACGGCACCAGTAGTAAGCAAAAACTTTATATTCTGCAAAACGTACGAAAAATCAGGCTATGATGTAATTTAAAAAAAAAAACATATTAAATAATATTTAATGTGCAAAAAAAAAAAAAGTAAATGTTTTACTACAGGTCTTTAGATTGTTTAAACCATAATATGTTCATCCAGAAATATCCAACAAATTGTTGGAGAAGTCTATGTCCAAACATTTGATTGCATTATCATTGGAGTAAGTCTATTTCCAAACATTCGAGACCCAAGGCCAATCCTAAAAATGGACCCCTTACTGTGAGTGCTTGACTGCTTGTGGATGTGGTCCCATGGGAGTGGAGGCTTGCAAATGGGTTTTTGATTTTGGGGAGGAAGAAAAGGGAGTACATTTTTTTTTTTGGATCGGCATTGCTGTGAGCTGTAAAAAGGACGTGACTCGGTGAATCTGATGGGATGAGAAAAAAGGATTTTATTAGGGGCCCACCCAATAAGCCAACAAATGGGCCTATAGAAAGTTATTATGCCTAATGAGTTAATTGTTTTTACGCATTTAAAAAGGCATTGAATAGTCATGTTTGAATTAAAAAAAACTCTTATACCCTATCTTAATTACTGAAGCTAGCAGGGGGCCCGGACTTTAAGTTGCTATTGTTTTCTTGAAACTTCTTTCTACTGTCATCCATTTGAGGTTGATTTGAAACATTATTATCTAGATCACAAGAGGGTAGAATGTGTAAAAGGATGTCATTAATAAGGTCGTTATGCTCCTCTATGTCAGCTCCTTCAATACAAGAATTAAGAACATTGAAAATATTAGATGAAGAAGGACTATTTCCAATACCTTTTTGGGACTCTACCTCGTGAATAGGCTTTTGAACTCTTTCTCTGAATGTCTGATAACATGATGCCATTCGTTCACTTAAGCATCATTTACCTTCTCCTTGATTCCATTCTAGCTTCTCCCGATTTCCCTTAGCTTTCAAATCAACTTTCACTATTTGTTTTTTAACTTTTGTGGGCAGAAGAATGTTGAATGGCTAAAGTTTTTACAAGTTTCACAATGTTTAGCGAATCACACAGTTTCAACCATGATCTCATGTGATTCTAGGGATGTCAAAATTACCCGAACCTGACAGTTACCCGATCAAGAAGGGTATGGGGATACTAATAGTCGGGACAGAAATAGGGACAGGTATGGAAATTTTAAGATATTACTCGAATAGGTACAAGGATGGGGATGAGTATGATAGTCCCCACCCCGTCCTATACCCATTTAAATACTTATTTATTAATATATATAATTTAATTTTTATTTAATATATATTAAAATATATTCTTATTTAATATATATATATATTTTAATAATTTTTAATATATATTATATATATATAATATAATATATAATTTATAATAGTCACTATGTTTGGTGGGTAACGGGAACAAAAATGAGGAATCCATTACCTAGAGGGGATGGAAATGGGAAAAATTTTTATTCACGAAATGGGGACGGTCCAGATGAGAAATGCCATAGCCACCTCATTCTCGTCCAATTGATATGCCTGTATGGTTCTCCATAGCCTAAGTTAATCTTGAAAGATTTGGAGATCTCTTTTCCTTCTAGAATTTCAATTCGCGGCCTAGCAAAGGTAAGCATATTTTTCAAACTCGTAGGCACATCCATGTCATCCCAGTACAATGGCTTCCCAAGAATGCTATCTAGGTATTTTATGCCTTCTACTATCCAGAATTCAAGAAAAACATTAAACAATTTGACTCACATGGGAATGCTTGAAAAGTTAGCTTCGGCAAGATGTAACCTAGGTTGCCATTGTTTCAACATGAAGTAACTTCCCCCAGTATGATAAGGAGCATTTTCTAAGACATTGAACATAGATTTTTCATCTCTAAATTTTCCAGTGAAACTACCTCCCTAAGAGCAGTGCTCCATACCTCTCTATGTAAGATTTGACTTGATAAAATGATTCTCTTTGATCAAAAAATTAACCAACCAAAGCATTATCCCACTGCGAATTCCCTATCTTAGATATTTCAGCGGAAATAGAGCGTATACCATTTTCCAACTCACTAATGTCATAAACACTTAGTTTGAATTTAGGTCTCATCAGTTGGCCTTCATTTTTGACAGGAGATCTCCAATGTTTAATTGCTTGCACCTACTGCACATAGAATGTTGGATTACAACTGTAATTTTCCTTCACATATTTTTGAACCACCATTGGCTAATTTTTTTGCCCACCCCACTCACAATTATTTGACTTTGTAAAATGCACTCGTTATCATGGGGTTACTTCTCATCTCATCTCATCTTCTTTTTCCCTTGAAGCGGTCACTGTTGAAAGCATAGGCCAGCTGTCAATGTTTATCAAATGGGATTAGTTTCCTTTCAAAGATTGGAAACAAGTCCACTTTCCTGACCTAGTCTCTATGGTTGTTTTGGATTCATTAAGCTCTTCTTTATAGTTGAAACCACCTTCAGATCATACATTACAATTTATCATAACCTGCTTCTATACCCTATGTGCGTGCCTCTTGAAGTCGAGGTTCAATGTGCACCACCATATCATCGAAGGAAGTTATGTAAACCTCCATCAATATGGGTAAAGGGTCCTTGTTAATCCCTTGAGAAAGAGAATTTTTTCCAACTTGCAATAAAAATTCTAAGTGTGCATTTTTTTTTGATGGCCTATTCTTAGTCCGACCTGTTCGTTTGGCCGTCTCCCATTCTTCGCCCATAAAGTCATTTGCAAACAAATCTTGCCGATCCCTTATTTCGTGTAGATCGCCTAAACTCACCATGAAAGTTTTGTAAATTTTATTTGCATGATAGCTCAATGTTTTTCAAGCCATTCTTCCTTTGAGTCTCAAGAACAAACAGTTGGTGGGCAATCATTTATTATGGTTTCAGAATTTCGTGATTTAGTATTATCAATCTCAAGTCCTCAGTCAGTTCAGGACAAAACTAAATATTATTATATTTTATTTCAATGAGCACCATTGATCCAAGAGGCAGGTTGGGGGCTATGGCCCCCTCAACTTTTAATTTTTAATAAAATACAAAGAGTAAATTGAAAATTTTAAAATTAACTCGCAAAAAAATCTTGTTTCAGAGAGCAGAATAATAGGAACTTCGATTTTTTATTTTTTGGAAAGGGAATAAAAATTTTATTTCTTTCAAAAAATAAAGATCTTACAATAAACCCGACAACTTTGCTACAAAATACTAAGCAAACCTCATACATAGTTGAAATAGTAAAATCTAAAAAAGCAACAGGTTTCTAATATCAAAGGATCTACTTCCAAATGATCTTAATGTTTCCTTTTCTTCTTCCTAGAATTAGTTACCATTTTCTTCAAATGGAGAGACTGGAGAAATCTCTTTCTCTAGCCGACTTTGAGTTGCTAATTTTTTTCTTGAAACTTTCTCCTATTGTCATCCATTTGAGGTTAATTCGAAACATTTTTGTCTATATCACAAGCGTGTGGAATGTCTAAAAAGATGTCATCAATGTGATCGTTATGCTCCTCTAGGTTAGCTCCTTCAATACAAGAGTCAAGAAAATTGAAAATATTGGACTAAAAAGGAATATTTTCATTACCTTTTTGGCCATTTACCTCTTGAATAGGCATTTTGACCTCCTCCTCTGAACATCTAATAACATGATGCCATTCGTATACTTAAGCATCATTTACCTTTTCCTTGACTCCATTTGAGCTTCTTTTGATTTTGTTTAGCTATCCACTCAACTTTCACTACTTGTTTATTAACTTTTGTGGGCACGAGAATGTTGAATGTTCAAAGTTGTTGCAAGTTTTAAAATGTTTAGGGAGCCACAAGACTTCAACCATGATCTCATGCGATTCTCCATAGCCTAAGTTAATTTTGAAAGACTTAGGGATCTCCTTTCCTTCTGAAATTTCAATACACAAAGGCAAGCCTACTTTTTAAACTTGTGGGCTCATCCATGTACTTCAAATCTTCAGGATCAATTGAAAGCATAGACGAAAGATCCTTCTCCACCCACAATTGGACTCAAAAACCTCTTTGATCATAAGGAAGGGAAAAGGGGATTTAGGTTTTCAGCATGCATGCCTAATCCTATCGATGGCTTCCCAAGAATGCTATCTATATCTTATGCCTTCTCTTGTCCATAATTCAAGAGGAACATTAAACAATTCGACTTACATGGGAATGCTTGTAAAGTCAACTTTGGCAAGACGCAAACTAGGTTGCCATTGCTTCAATGCGAAGTACCTCCCCCCAACATGACAAGGAGCATTTTCTAAGATATTGAACATAGATTCTTTATCCCTAAATTTTGAAGACAAAGAAACAACTATCCCCTAAAACTTCCTCTCTAAGAGTAGTGGTCCATACCCTCTCTACCTAAGATTTGGCTTGATAAAATGAACCTCTTTGATCAAGAAAATAACTAATCAACGCATTATCCAACTGCAAAATTCCTATCTTAGACATTTCAGCAAGAATAGAGTGTAGACCATTTTTCAACTCACTAATGCATAAGCACCTAGTTTGAATTTAGGTCTCATTCGTTGGCCTTCATTTTTGACAAGAGAGCTCCAATATCTAGTTGCTTGCACTTGACGCATATTAGAATGCTGGAGTATAACTGGCCGAAATTTTCCTTCACATATTTTTGAACCGCCATTGGCTATTTCTTTGTCCACCCACTTGCAACCATTTGACTTTGCAACTTACTCTTTATTGTAGGATTAATAATCATCTCATCTCCTTTTTTTCCTTGTTGTAGTGGTCACCATTGAAAGCTTAGGCCAGCTTTCAATGTTTATCAAAATGGGATTAGTTTCCTTCCAAGGATTGGAACTAAGTTCACTTTCTTTGTTGGAATTCCCTTCTTTGTCACAGCTCAACCTACTCTCTATGGGTGTTTTGGATTCGTCAAGCTCCTCCTTATGATTGAAATCACTTACAGAAGATACATTATCATAACCAGCTTCTATGTCCTATGTGTGCACCTCTTGAAGTTAAGCTTCAATGTGCACCACCGTATCATCGAACAGAGTTGTGTAAACCTCCACCAATATGGGTAAAAGATCGTTGTTCATCCCTTGAGAAAGAGAACTTTTTCCATCTTGCAACCCAAATTCTCTAAGAGAACATTTTCTTGATGGACTATTCTTACTCTCACTTGTTCTATTCTTTGCCTATAAAATCATTTGCAAACAAATCCTAAATGGTGTTAGAATATTTTATATTAGGTTAGTATATATTATTTATATATATTACTTATATTAGAATATTAGAATTTTTAGTATTTAATAAGTATTTATCTTTATTTTGTTCCGTAGATCGTTACTATGCATACTATTTATTATAAACCTATTACAAGACATTTTCTTAATCTTTATGATATATGGCAAGCTGTAAAATTTGTATTATTCTCTCCCATTCTATGTTCCGTGTCTTTTATTTTTATTTCAGCAGACGGATCCCTTGTTTCATATAGATCGCCAAAATTTCACCATGAAAGTTCTGCAAATTTCATTTGCACGCCAGCTCGATGTTTTTCAAGCTATTCTTCCTTTGAGTCTCGACAACAAACAGCTGGTGGGCAATCATTTATTAAGGTTTTGAAATTTTGCAATTATTATCCATCTCAGGTCCTCGGTCGGTTCAGTCCTCTCTTTTCTCTTTAAAGGAGTGGACTGACTCGGTGCCGGTAGCTGTGATAGGTTGAAGCCTAGTGAAGATGGGGGCTGCGAAGAGGGCGCAAAGAGGCCTTTGATGTCGTCCTCGCTAGGCGTCGGCGCTCGTCAGAGAGAACAAGCTGCCACTCTTTAGGCGCGGAAGCAGTCGGTGATGCGGCCGCGACTCTCCTAAGAATATCTGGATTGGTTTTTTCGACTCCCCTTCAAACAAAAATCAAGTCCGCTACTGGCAACAAGCCTCTGAGCCTTTTAATTCCCCTTATTAATTAAAATTAATCAAAATTCATTATTTTTTTATTTTTTAATTAAATTTGATTATGTATTATTTTTACATTAAATTTTTATATTTTTATTTTTGATCAATTTTTTACCAATTAAACACAAAGGAAAATGAGGAGAAGAAAGATGATGAAAATTGGATTTATTGTTTTCTTTGCAATCTTTTCTACTCTCCTCAACAATAATAATAAATAAATAATAGTTTTTTTTTTTTAGCTCCTGTTTGGTAAACACTCTGAAAAATATCAATTTTAAATTTTTTAAAATTTCTTTAACTTCCTTCGTCAAAATTTATCTAAATAATAATAATAATAATCAAAAAAAAAAAAATGACTACGTTTTCACCTATTCCATAATTTTTTGCCCAAAAAAAAAAAAAAAAGAAAAAGGAAAAAAATGGCACCTGTCTACGCCAAAACAACGGTTGAAAATGTTAAAATTTTTGCATACACAAAGTTCCAAAAATAAGCTTAATCGATTTTTAGGCACCAAACTTCCACCGACATTAGAGAGAGAGAGAGAGAGAGAGAGAGAGAGAG
>QLOD02000038.1:13881198-13898916 GCA_003260245.2 Sideroxylon spinosum | reverse complement strand
ACTTGGTTGCAATATCTAGTTCATGTCATTTAAAACCTAAATCAAATACTTAGAGTGCATAATCTATAGAAAGTATCATAATTAAGAACAATGATTAAATGACTTGGTTGCAATATCTAGTTCATGTCATTTAAAACCTAAATCAAATACTTAGAGTGCATAATCTATAGAAAGTATCTATAATTTCTATATTAGTAATCCACATACAAATTCTCAAGGAAGTGCATGAGAATTTTATATAAGCTATGCAAAATAGGCTTGATCTAAAGTTAACAATTAACAATTTCAATAGATCCAAATAATTCAACCGTCATTCATAGAGATTTCTCAAGAAGATTTAAACATTAAAAAGTAAAATACCTTGAAAATCCACGTACATCATCTACTTTTCTTGATTTGATTCCATGTAAGAGAACTACTCACTCATATATGAAAAGAAAAGAAAACTTGTATTGAATTAAAGTATTGTTTACAAAGAAATTAAAAAGGAAAATGAAATTTTCTAGGAAAGCAAAGAAGAATTACTTTCTCTCTTTACAACTATATATCTACTCTTCTATATCTAACTATCAATGTAATAAAAAGCTCCAGAAATGACTCCCCCTCTCAAATATATATAATGAAAATCAAAAGTACAGAATTACCCTTCTGAAACATAATAGAATTATAAAAAAAAAATTTCTGAGATAATCGAATGTGAGTTCGAACGAGTTTCTGGGGCAATCATTTTTTTTTCATCTAAACCCTGACATGCCTTCTGTTGATTAAACAGCTTTTCGAACAGGTCATGGTTCAAACAAAGGTTTTAACCATCCTTCCACACTTAGAATTGTTTCTGCATTTTAGCTTTATTCAAGCTTATATTGATCGAACACACGTTAGAATGAGTGTTTGTTCAAAGTAATGTTCGAACTAAGTTTCCACACTTAGAATGTTTTTACTGCTCTTCCATCTTCTACACCTTTTGTGGTTAGAAACAGTGTTTGAATAAACTATGGTTTGAATATTAGTTCGAACCATTCTACTGAGTTGTTCTTTTCTACTCCAATTTCTGTCATTTCTTACCCTATCACCTATAAATCACACAAAAGTTTCATTAATGCATGAAAACTTATATTTTTATTCATTTTATATATTAATTCATATAATAATCCTCAAATTAGATCTTATGATTGTACTTTTTACTATACAATTACCCTCGACATGTAGAATGTATGGTTTGCATTCGTTTAGGGTCCCTGATGACAATGATCGAGCTTGTTTAGCGAGGGAGGGAGAGGTCACTGTGCATGAGGGTACTCTGGTGGGCGGCCTTCATTCCCCCTTGATTAGGCCCATTTACAAAATCCTAAATAGGTTTGATCTTGCTTCTGGCTAGATTCTCCTAAATAGTTGGAGGATTAATGTTAGTTACTCGGCCCTTTCGAGGGTAGCGACTAGCCATATGGTGTCAGTCGACGAGTTCCTCAACTATTACAAAGTGACTAAGGTGGGTAAGGGTTGGTAGTACTTCTCGAGCCATAAGAAAGATTTTAACCTGGTCACTGGCTTGATGACCTTCAACAAAGGGTAGAAAGATAAGTACTTCTTCATATATAGAGTCAGATGGGAGCTCAAATACTGGGAGATCAATGGTCAAAAACTATCCCAGCTACCAGATGATGGGGATGGCCGATGAATTGAGGAATTTCAAGATTTGCTCAAGCATGCTTTCTTCAAGCCTTCAAGGTTACTCGACAGAGGGCTTCTCTACTTTACCTCGATCGAGATTTGTCCATTCTACAACTAATCAAGCTAGAGGCAACCGAAGTCATCAAAGAAAGTCGATGGGAAGAGGAGACCGAGGACACCCAATCCAAGAATTCTACAGCCTAATTCTGTTTTAACTTCTTAATATCTTTTTTATTTTGTTTGATGAAATATTGAACTTTAACTTTGGGATTGCATGTAAATGATTTGTTCTTTATTTCTATCTTTATACGTATTTTCTTTCTGATAGCTATTGCTTTTCGTGGGACTCGGCATTTGGGCTAAGTCATAATACTTGTAGAAAATGTTTTTATTTGCTGTTAACCCTAGTTGGTCTCATAGACCGAGTGGGTCTTTGTTGTGCTTGACATCGTGAGCTAAGCAAGATCTCTTTACCTTTTAGGGATTTAACTATATGAGTTCTCTTCATGTCACTTGCTCGCATGCACCGAATAGGATCTTTATTCTGCTTGGTCTCGTGAACCGAGCTGGATCTCTTTTTCATTTTTTAGCATTGACAACATGAACCATCTTCACACTACTCGATCACATGAACTGAACATGATCTTTACTCTACTCAGTCTTATGAATCAAGTAAGACCTCTTTATTATTTTTTTTGGCATTGACCACGTGAGACATTTTCTTGCTACTCGGTTTCTTGAATGGAGTAGGATCTCATTACCATTTGTTTTGCACTGGCCACATGACCCATCTTCATGCTGCTTGGTCATGTGAACTGAGTAGGATCTTTACTCTACTTGATCTCGTGAATCGAGAAGGATCTCTCTACTATTTTTTGGCATTGGCCATATGAGCCATCTTCACGCTGCTCGATCGCGAGAATCAAGTAGGATCTTTACACTACTCGATCTCGTGAATCGAGCAGGATTGTTTTTACCATTTTTGGCATTGACCACATGAGCCATCTTTACGCTACTTGGTTACGTGAACCGAGCAATATTTTTACTTTATTTGATCTTGTAAACTAAGCAGAATCTCTTTCGCATTTTTGGCATTGGTCATTAAGCTATCTTCACACTACTCAGTCACATGAACCGCTGACTAATAACTCAGTAAATTTATCTCCATTGGAGGTCTAATCCAAGCCTAGAAAACAGTGGAGAACACTAGTGTAGTGCCTGCCAGAAAGCCTCTAATGCTTATGTTAGCTATAGAGTTGAGAGAAAATAGTTTGACAGGGCTTTTAGCAAGAGTTGAGTGTTGTACCTATATACTTGCCAAGTAAATGTACATATATAAGAACTCACATTAACTAGGCTTATATGCGTCCATGCCTTTTTCTCCAACTATCGTATGCCATCTTTCATTGTAGATCTCAAGGTTGATTCCTAATTCATTAACCAAACCGTTAGAAGGGGACTGATTATAACTAGTGCTTTTGTAGGAATATATCTTAGAGTACGTTATAAGATGATATTACGTGTGAATTATAACATAAGCTATTTTCTCATGTACCCTGATCGGGTGGTCCGACTAGGGTGAACCCCAGTAACCCAAATGCCGCTCCGGAACATTCTTACTTGGTCACTCGAAGTGCCCCTAATCGATAAAATGCATTATGGGTTTTTAATCCATATCCATCGGTATAGAATATTCCGTATCATTGTCTTTTACTCTTAATTATGGTCACAATCCAAAACAATATATTCTACTAGAAAATAAAATAAAAAAAATTCTACCAGAATGGTATCTAAATAATTTTCTAAATAACCTTCTTTAATTATAGACCTTTTATGTTGAAATTAGAAGTTGATTTTTATCTAGATTATTTTAATAAAAGTTTTTAATCTTATTTTCTAATTTAATAGTATTGTTAACAAATTTCCTTTTTTTAGTGTATGTATATAGAAGTCGCCAAATATTATAGGGCATTTAGTGTAAATTCCTGATTTTTTTAATTTTATATATTAATATTAAATTTTAGAATTTATAATTTTATTAAAATTCCATTTGAATTTTACTATAATGTTTAACTTTTTTGTTTGAATTAATTATACCTAGGTGTATTAATGTTCACACCCACACACACGCACATATATGTATGTGAATATATATTATAGAAGGAATGGGGAATGAACTCCTTGAGGGAGAATAAAGGTTACTGAGAGTTAATAGACGGAGTATATATAAGGGTGTTGGTTAGGGAATTGATGACATTTAAGAGTACAGAGGAGAAAAGAACGTGTAAATGGAAAAAAAATGAGATAATAATATGGGGAGTAATTGTGGAGCATGAACCGATGAGATAGAGTCTTTTAAGTATGTATATTTATTGTCTCATCCTGATTACACTCTTTATTTTTTATTCATTTTTTTCAGAGGCATAGACATTCTTTATTATTTTTGTTTCTTTTTCCATGTGAGTTTGAGGGAGAGCTAGATGGGTTGTGTGAAGCCATCTATATTTGAAGTGACCTTTGGAAGCTGAACGAGGCCATAGAAAGTTTTGGAGAAACTATCTAACTTGGGCCAGAAAGTGAAGAATAAAGAAAAGGCTAACTTGAGTTGGTAACTATTTTTGGAGATATATATGTATATATATATCGACATATATATTCTAGGGTAGGTGGGATTTTTTTTATAAGATATTTTAGTTTTTTTATCATGTCATATATAGGTATATATAACTCAATTAGGTCTGTTTTACTATTTTTAAATTTAAAAAAAAATTATATTTTGTGTGCTACTAGATTAATAACTCTACACTTAGAAATATATATATATATATATAGATATATGTATTGAACTATTGTAGGTATATTGTTATGATTAAGATATTTATGTATATGCATTAATACTTATAACTATGCATGTAAAACTTACTCTATGAAATGAATTACATATATATTTATTTTAATATAAAGGTTAGACTTACCATGTGAATTGAATTTAAAGTTTATCTATGTACTAGCAATGACCCGTGCCTACGGCACTCTAAACAAATTTAGTATTAGGTTTTTTATATAGTTGAAACTTTGGATAACAAATTCAAATTGGAAAAACTATGATAAGCCATGAGTTTTAATTTTTTTCCTCAAATGTTTTGGCTTTAGTAGCTACAATATGTATTTTAGTCTCTCTCAAATTAATTTTTGATAAGTACATAAAAGAAAATACAAATTATGGTGCATTAATTTGGAAGGTTAAACTTCTTAGAAATCATAATTCAGCAAAATTTAAGTCGGCAGTTTTGATTTGCATATGATCTCCACCATTGAAATGTGGTAAAATTTAAAATGCCTAATTCATTTTATGAGATGGTAGTGGGGTCTACTAAAATAAAAATTGAACGACAAGTTAAAAATACAAAAATGATCTCAATCATTGAATTAAAGAAAAAATAATTTATAGCCGTTGGATCTTAATTTGTAAGAGGAACATTTTCAAAGACCATTTTATTTTATTATATAGATATGGATACTCATAAATATAAATGACACTTGCTGTGAATTAAAACAGAAGTTTATATTAATGCTCATGTAAATGTAACACCTGTTGTGTGAATTGGATTAGAAGTTTATGCATCATGAATATAAAAGCTAGACTTTTTGCATTAATTGAATTTGAAATTTATGTATGTAAATTAATGCCCATGATTATAAATATGAAACTTGCTGTGTGAATTGAAATAGAAAGTTAGAAATGTTATTGTGTAAATTGATTTTGGGAGTAAAAATATTGATTAGACTAAGGCAGCATGAGTACGTATAAATGTGTGTCCACAGATTACATACTAATTTATTTTTTATTTTTTAACGTAATGAATAGTCACTTTTTTTGAATTAGGTGGCATTATTTAAGAATTCCTTGAACATTGCTTTAGACTTATTTCGAAATGAGATATTTAGATAAATACTGAAATAAAATTATTTTGGAAAGATAATTTTAGATGATTAAATAAATATTACTCTTACTAAAAATAAAGGAGAATTTTAAAAATACATATATTATTTATTTATAAAATAATAAATAAATAAATAAATAATATTATGGCTAATTAAATCTGACTAGCATGTATTTTTTATGTACTTTATTACATAATATTATATTGAACTTGATTGTAATGTAAAAGACATGCATGTATTAGGTAACTTGAAACTTAGGCCTGGGAGTTATATTATTTCATAAAATTTAATAAGAAATGGGTAAACACAAGAAACTGAATTTAGGAAGAATCTTGTGTTTGATGTGGTGTTAATGGAATATGATTGAGATTGAATTTTGACATTGGGGTCATAAAGGGTACTGAAAGAGTGGATTCTAGAGACCAAGGGTCGAAGCCTCAAAACCTGCGCAGGGTAGTTTAGTATTACCAGTAGGTTAGAAACCTACGAAGTATATATACAGTTTATACTAGCATATATTAGTGTCTGGGCTATGGGACCGATTTGGCTACTAAGGAAAGATAGGTACATTTAGGACTGTGGGACCAATTGTACCCTACGACTGAGGCTTGAGAATTTAAATAATACATCTGGGACTACAGGACCAATTGTACCCAATTGCTTAGGCCTGGGGATTTGATGAGTACATCTAGGACAGCGGGACTAGTTGTACCACACGGATAAGGCCTAGGGATTTAATTTGGGTTTAGTTTTGTGACCACAGACTAACCTTGTAGAGTACTTGCCCCATAATTTGATATTGATGTGTGGTGATTTGATTTATTTTACCACGAAGCTGTCAGATCATGGCTAAGTAACTGTTTAATTAGAATAGTATGATTAAGTGTTGATTGTTTTTCATGCTTAAGAAACATTATTTTATAAACTCTTTCTGAGCACACGTGGAATTTAGTACTCACTCCTATTATAATTGGTAATGTAGGGGTTGATACTCGTGATGGACCAATGGGTTAGCTAGCCGTCTTAGATTGTTAGCTGGATGATCGATTTTACTTTGTATTTTTTTAATTATAATCTAATGGAGTATTGAGTTCGGCCCATATTTGTGGCATGGTTATGTAGCCCACTTTTTAGGCCGTTTTTAAGATGCTTGAATGTTCAAGAAATTTAATACTGGTTAATTTTATTCATTTTCACTCTGATATGGTTTATTTTTCATGGTTTAATGTTTATTTGTGGGTTTTATCCCCACAACCCTGGGTTATGGATTTCGAGACGTGACAGATTCGTATCAGAGCCTAGGTTTAGGAATATTTAGGGATAGTGGGAGATTTTGTGTTTTTGAGGTTACGTATATGTAATGTGTGGTTTAATTCATGAAAGGTAATCGAGATTCTGAAAATTTGAACTTGATACTGAAGTATAAAGTTTTATTTTTTTCTATTACATAGCACCTAGAGTTGTGCCTGTAGCTAAAGGTAGAGGCCATGGGCTTCCTAGAGATCAAGGGCTTTAGGTCGGTGTCGACTGTGGTGTGTTATATAGGTTAGAGTAGGTCGTGGTCATAGATTTTAGGCTGGCTTAGTCTGGAGAGTTCCTATTAAGAAGGTTTACCATTGCCAGAGTTGACTCATGAGCAAGGGTTTGATGCTGGGATAGAATTTGAGGTTTCACCTGAAGTGGATCCTGTACTACAGAGTGAGAAGGATTAGTTTGGACAACTTTCAGTTTAGATGATAGGGATATTTGATCCCAACACTCTTTTACAATAAATGGTTACGGCTATGGCAGTTTTGGCCTGAGGTATGTGGGTGGGACCTCTATCTACTATTAGCTAGCTAGTTAATTCATTAGAGTGGTTTAGGAGGATAAATATTTCTAGTTATAATATAATAATAGGTTCTAGGGTTGTAAAGGATTTTCTCAATCATTATGAGATCTTTAACACACTACAGGTTTTGATTTGCAGGCTCATATTGCACTTGTCACCTTTCAGCTCACAGGTGACACAATTATGTAGTGGAGTAAATTAGAAGGCTCTTAAAGTGTGGTGACTTTAAGTTAGGAGAGATTACGAGAGTTATTTCATGAACACTTTCTCCATATGGATCTCAGGGACTCAAAGAGGGACGAGTTTGTGGTCTTGACTTAAGGGGCAATATTAGTGCTAGAGCTTAGGTTTGTGTCTCTCTTTACTTATGCTTCGGAGTTGCTATCTACTAAGAGATAATAGTCTAGGAAAATTGAGAGGGGCTTGCATGTAGCTATCAAGACTAGGATTATTCCATTTATGGTTAGATGATTATAAGGTTCTGACCGGTTAGGCTATGATAGTTGAGGAGGACTTGAATGATGTTAGAGTGATGAACGAGACAGCAAGGGAAGATTTAACAAATAATTATTAGTCTTCTCATGATTTTATTTTACTAAGGATGGAAAATTTTTGATGTAATATTTGGTATAGATTGGCTAGTAATCTACTGAGCATTTATTAATTTCTTCAAGGGCCATTTGATCTCGTTTACTCCTAAGAGAGATATGATTATGTTTTTAGGGGACCACTTCAATCCTTGGCTTTGCTTTTCCTAGATGGGCAAGGACGGGTGGATCTTTGTAGTTTGTTTGCTTGCTTAGTAGTGGAAGATGGTCAATAGCTAATTGTTGAGATGCCATGAGTAGTCCCGGAAGACTTGTTTAGCTTACCTCCAAAAAGATTAGTGGAGCTTACGATTGATTTGCTGTCAGAGACCAAGACGATGTCTGTTGTGCTTTATCGGTTGAACCTACAGAGCTAGTTGAGTTAAAGGCTCAGATTTAGGATTTGACCTTAAAAACAATTTATCCAACCTAGCATATCTCTGTAAGGTGCACTAACCCTATTTTGTTATGAAAGAGGATGGTATGCTTAGGATGTGCATTGATTATAGGAGGCGGAACAGGGTCACCACTAAGAATAGATGTCCCTTGCCGATGATTGACCACGCAATTTCATCCGCTGAAAGGGAGTGTGCTTTTCAAAGATCGATTTGAGGTTCAACTACCACCACTTGGGGATGTAAGCAGAAGGTGTCCCTCAGATAGCATTTAGGACTCGGTATGACCATTACGAGTTCTAGTTTTGCCTTTTGGTTTGACTAATACAGTAACAGTGTTCATGGATCTGATGAACCATATATTCAGCAAGCATTTGGATTAGTTTTGGTAATTTTCATCAATGATGTGTTAGTTTACTCACGATCAGAGGAAGAGCATAAGAGGCATTTGCAGATTGTGCTTTAGACTTTGAAGGACCATCACTTATATGGCAAGTTCAGTAAGTTTGAATTTTGGCTTCGATAGGTGAAATTCCTTAGGCATGTGGTGTCTGTTAAAGGTGTTGTAATGGATTTGTGGAAGGTTGGGGTAGTTATAGATTATCTAAGACTAATAACTATGTTTGAAATTTATAACTTCCTGGGGTTGGCAAGATTTTACCAGAGGTTTATGTTAGATTTTTCACGACTAACTGGGCCAATGATGAGATTGACTCAAAAGGGGGTCAAGTTTGTGTGGGATGAAGCTTGTGAGCATTCGTTTAAAGAGTTAAAAAAAATATTGACAACTACTCTTGTGCTTGTAATTCTAGAAAAATGATTGGGTTCTACAGTTTACTATGACACATCCAAGGAATGGTTGGGATTTGTTTTAATGCAAGAAGAACATATAATAGCTTATAGATCTAGCCAGGTTAAGATTCATGAGAGAAACTACTCAGTGCATGATCTTAAGCTGGCAGTGGTTATCTTTACACTCAAGAGTTAGAGGTACTACCTTTATGGAGAAAAATTTAAAGTCTTCTCTGACCATAAGAGCTTAAAATACATTTTCACTCAGAATGACCTAACTTTGAGGTATAGGAGATGGGTCGAGCACATGAAGAACTTCAATTTTGAATTGCACTACCATCCAGGCAAGGCTAACATGGTTACTGATACCTTGAGTCGGAAGACATGTGCCACTTTAGTAAGTATGGTAGTATTAGATTGGAGAATGCTGGGTAGTTTAGGCGAGTTTGGTTTTGAATATCTAGAAGCGGAGGACCGAGTAGTATTATACTCTACCGTGGTTTAGCCTATCTTGTTGAGCAGAGTTATAAAGGCTTAGGGTTCTGATGATGATACAACTGATCTTCAGAGGAAGATAAGCAGTGATGAGGATATACCTGGTTAGGTGATAGGACTAGATGGAGGCTTAAGATTTCAGGGAAGACTGTTTGTGCCAGTTTCAGTTCGAGGCATGGTTATGAGGGAGTTTCATCACTCCAAGTTTGTGGTACATCCTAAAGGGACAAAGATGTATTAAGACCTCCACTGTTAGTTTTTCTGGGCTAGGATGAAGTAAGATGCGGCTGAGTTTATAAGAAAGAATCTAACTTGCCAACAATTAAAAACAGAGCATGTGAGGCCAGCTAGTTTATTGCAGCCACTACCAGTCTCAAAATGGTGGTGGGAGAACATTGTAATGGAATTTCTTATAGGATTGCCTAGATCTCCCAAGAAACATGACACCATTTAGGTGGTGGTAGATAGATTGACAAAGACAGCTTATTTCTTGCCAATTAGTTTAACCAATTCCATGAGTAGTTTGGCTTTGTTATACATTAAGGAGATTGTGAGACTATTGGGGCTCCAGTATCAATCATGTCAGATAGAGATAACAAATTTACATCTCGTTTCTAGAAGAGTCTCTAGCAGGCCATGGGTACGGATTTAATTTTCAGCACCACTTATCAACCTAAGATAGATGGGCAGTATGAATGTACTATTCAAATCTTGGAGGACATGTTTCAGGCATGTGTGCTAGATTTTTTGGGTAGCTAGGAGGCACACTTTCCATTGGTAAAGTTTGCATATAATTACAGTTACCAATCCAGTATTAAAATGGCTCTTTATGAGGTATTGTATGGTAGGCCATGCAAATCTTCTATTTGCTAGGCAGAGGTCAGAGAGACAGTTTTGTTGGGACCTAAGATGGTTTGGGAAACAATGGAAAAGATTATAGTTATCAAGCAGAGGCTCAAAATGGCATGTACTCATTAAAAGAGCTATGCTGATTGAAAACGTAAGCCACTAGAGTTCGAAGTGGTAGACCATGTGTTTCTGAAGGTCTCTCCAAGTAAGAGATAGTTTCATTTGGCAATAAAGACAAGATTTCACTGAGGTACATTAGGCCATTCGAGATGTTGGCTCGGGTTGGTGAGGTGATGTATCATTTGGTCTTGCAACCAAAATTATCTAAGATGCATGCGGTGTTCTATGTATCTTTTCCAAGGAAGTATAATCTTAATCTATCTCATGTTTTGAATTAGAAGAAGCTTGAGGTTGATTCTAATATCTCCAACAAGATAAAGCCTGTGAGGATTGTGGATTCCCACGAGCAAGTTCTCTAAGAAAAGACGATACCTTTAGTTCGGGTGCTATGGAAGAATCATGGGATAGAGGAATCAACTTGAGAGCGTGAGTAAGATAAGAGGCTTCATTATCCTAAGTTATTTACTTGATCTTGTTATATATCTATTATTTAATTTTTCGAGGACAAAAATTTTGTAAGGAAAGTAAGACGAAAAGACTTGATTTTTTCTTAATTTTATATATTAAATTACATTTTGGAATATAAAATTTATTAAAATCCCATGTGAATTTTGCTTAAATGTTTATTTTTTTTGTTTGAATTAATTATACTTGGGTGTATCAATGTTTATACATATATATACATGCATGTAAATATATATTATAGAAGGAATGGGGAATAAACTCGGTGGGGGAGGCCAAGGGTACTTAGGGGTTAATATAAGGAGCATGCATGAGCACATTGGTTAGGGAATTGATGACATTTAATCATAGAGAGGGAGAGAATGTGCATATGGAAAAAATGAGATAATGAATATGAGGAGTAATTGTGGAGCATAAATCGATAACAGAGGTTCTTTAAGTATGTATGTTTACTTTCTCATCCCGATTGCACTCTCATTTTTTATTTATTTCTATCAAAGGCATATACGCTCTATTATTTTTATTTCTTTCTATGTGTGAGTTAAGAGACAAAAGGATTGTGTTAACCCATATAAAAGTGACCTATGGAGGACGAACGAGCCTATAGAAAGTCTTAGAGAAACTATTACCAAAAAGTTAGGAATTATGTATGTACATTAATACTAATGATTATAAATATGAAACTTGTTGTGTGAACTCAAATGAAGAGTTAGAAATATTACTATGTAAATTGATTTTGGGACTTAAGGTATTAATTAGACTAAGGTAGCATGGGTATGTATAAATGTGTGTACACAGGTTTAAAACTAAAATTTTCCTTATTTGTTTTCACTTAATGAATAATCAATTATTTTGAATTAGGTAGCATTATTTAAGAATTTATTAAACATTGGTTTCGACTCATTTAGAAGTGAGATATTTAGATAAATATTTAAATAAAATTATTTTGCAAAGAGAAATTTAGATGATTAAATAAATATTATTTTTATTGAAAATAAAGGAGAATTTTAAAAAAATATATATTACTTATAAAATAATAAAACAATAAATAAATTCTATTATTACTAATTAAATCTGATTAACTTGCAATTTGTTTGTGTATTTTATTATATGATATTACATTGAACTTAATTGTTTTGTAAAACACATACATGCATCGGGTAACACGAAACTTAGGCCCGGGAGTTATGTTATTTTATAAAATTTAATTAGAAATGGATAAACATAAAAAAATGGATTTAGGAAGAATCTTATGTATGATGTAATGTTAGTGGAATATGATTGAGATTGAATTTTGATATTCAGGTTATAGAGGGTACTAGAACAGTAGGTTTTAGAGCTCAAGGGTCAAAAGCTTCAAAACTTGTGGATGGTGGTTTAGCATAACCTATAGGCTAGAAACCTATAATGTATATATACGATCTATACTGGTATATATTAGTACCGGGACTGTGGGATTAGTTTTCTTATTGAGGCAAGCAAGTATATTTGGGATTGTGGGACTAATTGTACCTCACGACTGAGATTTAAGAATTTGATGAGTACATCTGGGACTAAGGGACCACTTGTATCCCACGCCTTAGGCCTGAGGATTTGATGAGTACATCTAGGACTACAGGATTTCTACCCACGATTAAGGCTTAGAGATTTTTTTTAAGTTTAGGTCTGTGGTCACAGATTAACCTTGCAGAGTACTTGACCCATAGTATGATATTGATGTTTGATGATGTGTACGATGTGATGTGATATATTTTAGCATCAGACTACGGGATCACGGGCAAGTAACTATTTAATTAGAATAGTATGATTAAAAATGAAAATTGTAAAAATTATATGATTTTAACGTTATTAATATTGATTAAGTGTTGATTGTTTCGCATGATTAAGAAACATTATTTTATAAACACTTTCTGAGCATACATGGAATTTAGTACTCATCCCAACTACAGTTGGTAATACAGGGGTTAATGGTCGTGATGGACCAGTAGGTTAGCTAGCCATTTTGGATTGTTATGGTTGGATGATTTATTTTATTTCGCATTTTAACATTTTTAATTATAATGTAATGGAGTACAAATTTGGGCCCATATTTGTGGCCTGGTTCTATAGCATCTTTTTAGGGCATTTTAAAGATGTTTGAACGTTCAAGAATTGAATATTGGTTTATTTTATTCGTTTCTGCTCTAATATGATATATTTTTCATGATTTGATGTTTATTTGTGCGTTTATTCCCTACGCTCCTGGGTTGTGGATTTTGGGACATGACATTTAGAGTTTCAAAAAAGTGAACCAAAAAAAAAAAATTAAATCAAAAGTTAGTGATGAAGTGATGTAAAGGTGACACATGGTGAAATTTAATTGGAGAAAATTGAAAACATTTGAAATTTTTTAGAATTTTTTGAAAATGTTTATGGCTCCAAATGAAGCCTCTATGTGTATTTTTTTAATTATAAAAAAATTAATGAAAACGGCTCAACTAGTAAATGATAAGGGTATTTACATAAATAATAACTAATTAATGAGTATTTAAAGAAGATAAAAAAAGTTACAAAATAGTAGGAAGTTAAAAGGCATTTGTGGAAGGCAAAATATAAATTGGTAAAATTAATTAATTATGTGGTAGTTGTAAAAAATTACTTTTCAATACCATTAAAGTTGTATATAATTATAGAGAATTTAAGGTAAAATAGGACGAAGGGAAAAAATTACTAAAATGAAGTTTCAAGAAGTTTAGAATCTCACCATTACTCTTATTATTCGCTTCATATAATAGTATAGATATATATATGTATAGCAAGAAAAGGGCGATATGCCCAATCAAATCGTCCGAGAATATCAGTTGGAGTAAACATTCTTTTTTACTCAATCTTTCTGAGATCATTAACTACCAAATGCAACCCAACAACGGCACTATCCTATTCTACAATAGGAAAAGATGTAAAGTTTTAATTTGAAAAATTGAAATAAAATTAGAATTAAATTAATTAAAGAAAATATTTCTAGTTGGATAAGGATTGATTTTTCAAATCAGACAAGGATTGAATTTGCTAAAATATTGCTAAGGCAATTAGGAAACCTAAATAAAGTAGGAAACTAAATGAAGATTGAATTTTTTATATATTAAGGAAGCATCAACGAATTCCAGTGTCGTCTGTAAGTAAGTTGTCGATTGTAAGTAAGTTGTAGGATGTCCGATGGTTTAAGCAATCAAATTTACTAAGGATTCTATTTCCTAATTAGATCAGATTTTTAGTCTCTCACTCTTTCTCTTATCTCTTTTCTAAAGTAAATATGCGTTTGTGTACAGTATAAAATAGACAATCAAGAAAGAACATATTTTGTAATGTCTTTAAGAGAGATTTTTTTTTTTTCTTATAAGAGAGCTATATTGTCTTTCTCCTTCTTCTAGTCATTTTTGAGGTTGTAAATTTTAGAGAATTTCAAGGCATACTTTCTGAGGACTCAAAAAAAGTTTTTCCACTTAGTCTAGGTGCATTGAGAAGTCGAGCAAGAGCATGAAAGGATTTGTGTATGGCATTGCAGAGAGTTCAAGTAGACTCTTGTAGCCTAATTTTATAGTGAAAGTTATTTGAGATTTTTCTCTAAATAGGTTTTCCTTACTGTTTTTTGGTGTCTTTGTATATTATGTTTGTTGTGTATGATTGCATTATCTAGAGTGATTCGAAAATTTCAAAAGAAATAAATTCTAGATCATTTTTGTCGATGGACTGTTGATCATCACTCTATTCCAAATTCACGCTCTTGTTGTTTCATTTCATATCTTGATATATACAGTGCATGCTAGTCGATTTACCCATAAAGATACATCAAGGAGCAGGCTAATTAGATATAAAACCCAACGACTCCTTTGCTTTTATGATTATATAGAAAAACAAAAAAAAAAAAAAAAAAAAAAACAGATGATTACCATCATATATATAGATGTGATCTTTATGAAGATTTTTCAATATTCCTTTTTTTTTTTTTTTTTACTAATGTTTCTTAAATCATTGACATATATCTTGATCTTTCTCACTTAACTGAGGAAATGATATTATTTATTAGGCTAATTGACAGGGACAAACTAGTTTGTCAAAATTGTATTTCTTAATAGTAATGGTTATGGTAATAAAAATGTCATATAAATTACATATCAATTGATCATGAGGTTAGTGTAAAGCTATATATTATTCGGCTTGTTAATAGGTTAAATTTTGTCCAAATTAGATTGAGATCCGATACAATAATATTAAATTAGATTTGACATATCTAATCGCCACTAGACAGATCTAGATCCATTGGATTTAGTAAATAATGGATCTGAATTGATCCATCAGACTCTTCAATTTTTAAAATAAAATATCTAAAAATAAAGAATTAAAAATTTAAAAACATAAAAAATATAAAAAATTTACATGGGAATATTTAAAAATTTAAAAATAAAAAATTCCACTATTATTTTGTTTGCATGTATATATATTTTTTTATTTACAAATTTTTAAAAGATATGAGTAAAATACCAAAAAGCTATTAAACATAAAAAAAATTATATAAGATAATTAAAAAAAAAACCTATATCTCCCAACTACGAAACCCAAAAGAAAAGCCCATATATACATAAGTTATATAATCAAAGCTTATATAATTTTATTTGTCTATATATCTGACCATCTTGGTTGCCTCAAAAAATGCCGGTATAAAATATAATTCTTCAAATATTTATCTTATTGAGCAATACTCTCAGTAGTAGCTCAGGTGTTTCTTTCGAAAACCATATTGTCTTGCATTTAGATACGCACCATCTTTGTGCATCTATATACACATTTATGCATACATAATCATATACATGCGTTAATTTACGTAATCTCTTCTTTTATCTCTATGTAAGAAACCATCCTAACCTTAGTTAGGAAGATAAATATACTAAGAAAAGGCATTTAAAAATTTATTTTTTATTTTTATTGAACTTAAGTATATATTGAATAAAATATATTTGTTTATTTTATAAAATGATGGTTTTAAAAAAAACTTATTATTTAAAATATGTTGGATCTAATATGCCGATTGGATCTGAATCTTGTAGAATCAAACTCAATTACTTTTAAATTTAAACCAAATCTATTATTATTGGATCTAGATTAGTTCTGAATCTGATAGATCTAATCTAAACTTGACCAATTAACAGGCTTATATATTAGCAAGAAAAATCATCAACGATTATCGGTACCACCAATAAGATGGATATGCATATGCACGCATTTTCAATAGAGAATTATTTCATTAAGATATCATTCAATCCTTACAAAATGTTACACTTCAATTTAATGGAAAGGTAATTTTGCAATCGGTGATTGACTAGGTAAAGGTGTAAATTGGGATCTTTAGATCTACTCCTTTTAAGCTACAATAAGGGTTTAATGTTATTATGTTAATAAAAAAATGGCTTGGTGGTATGTTCACAATTGGTCCAAAAACGAGACTTCATAGGTTTAGAGACTTGAGAATGGAGCAAAAATGGGTAGACTCAATTGTCTTCCAAAAAGAGATGCAGCTGTTGAAAAGACAATTATCTCACTTACAAACATATCTGGGCTAGATGAGTGACTTGCGAAAGAATTACCTCTCCCTATGCCTAACAATGTGAACTAGAATTTGCTCTTAATTGGTTAATAAATATTTTTATTTAACTCCAAAAATTGTCACGGCCCACACTTATTTAGGATGGATGAATGAAAATATGAAGCTTAATTAATAAATTAATGCATGAATTTAATGTTGATAACCTAATTAAAGGTTCAATACAATTTAGTTAACCATTAACCACTCATTAGCGCCTCTGATCAAACTTGTACAATATAAATAATGACTAGTGATGGAGTACTATAATTCCCCCTCCCCCGGCGGGGGGTATAATTATAATAACAAAAGTAATAAAAGAATTGACATCAAGCAACTGATAAAATAGAGCTTAAAGTTTTTTTGTTTGTATTAATTTATTTTTAGTTTAAAATTTATTTAATTTTAATCCAAATTAATTAGCGATTAATCAAGTTGTTAGTTAAATTAGCAGATTAAGTAAATTATTAACAAATAATCAAATCAAGTTAATGGATGTATATAACGTGACACGTGGCTCGCTAATATTATTAGGTATGCAAATGGTCGGCTGAGTCATGTGTGGGAATTAATGGGTGATGTGGCCATATCTACGTACGTGCATCTGCTTCTGACAGCTATGATATGTGCCAAGCATAGAAAAAAGAAAAATATAGCAGGCGGTGTGGATCTGGCCAGGTGACCTAGTTCCCTGTGGTATATATATAATTTTTATATATACAATTAGTATGAAAGAAAAGAACAGTATGAAAGTAAGGAAAATTGGAAAAAAGGAAAAAGTGCGAGAAAGAGGGAAAAAAACTTAGCAATTTTGCCCAGATTCTTAAGATAAGTTATTTTATTTTGTTAGTTTAAAAATTAATTTTATAGAATGTTAAGTAAATTAAGTATGTTAAAAAATGGAATGATTGTGTTTCAATTATCAGATTTATATTATTAAATGATTTGGTTTAT
>QLOD02000038.1:13704891-13716727 GCA_003260245.2 Sideroxylon spinosum | reverse complement strand
AGGGTAGACCATTTGATTTGGATAACATCGAGTGGATTCAATCTTACTGATTCATGTTGTTCAACACCCCATCAGTTGTGGCATTAATTCAGTGGGTCACACTCATTCATAAAATTAAATTGTTTGTTTTCTATTTAAATTATCTTGCTTATCATTAACACATTTTCTATGTTGCAAGACACACCTTGAGGAGCTCAAACAGGACATACCTTGTGCTACAGATAATCAAATTTGATAGTCCCATTTTTAGTCATTTCACGACTAATTCTATAAATATGTACATGGAGTTATAATTGCATGCTGTCCAATTTGATCTTATTTTATTAGTTATATGTATTTTTATTCAATGATTATACGAACTATGTAAGTATACAATTTATGAAGAACGAGCGTGCTGCTTAAATGATAAAATGAACCAATTAGCTGATGATCTATTTATGATGGCACGATGTTACATAATTGTGACGTCAATGGGTTCTGCTTTTGCATCAATGAAGTAGATAATAAGTGGCCAACACAGAATAGTGGCCTCAATTGTTCTTCCGTTGATGCTAGTTACTACTATGGATAGTTGAAGGATATTATTTAAGTTATATACAACCATGGATTAAAATTTTTGTCTTGAAAGTGTGATTGGGTTGATTCAATCTGTAGGATTAAACTGATAATTACCAATTTATGTTGGTAAACTTCAATAATTTGTTATATCTAGATGAATGAATAAGGAATGACCCCTACATACTAGCCTCGCAAACAGAGCAAATTTACTATGTTAGAGATCCAATGGATCCTAGTAGTTAAAATGTCAAGGCTTAGGGGTGTATCAAATTGAATGTGATTAGTTAATGCATTTGCCCAGCAAACTCTTGACCAGAATGTAGTAATTCAACATGATGAGGACGTCAACTGGGTTAGAGAAACCATTGAAGGAGATATTATTGACTTACATGACCAATGAAGGGTTGTGAACTTTATTCCTTTCGAATTTTATTGAAAATATGTTTATGTTTTTGAAATATTGATTTTCAGTTATTGTGTGAAATTAATTATGAACATGTAAATAGATATGTCAATATGAAAGAGGAGGGATTGTTCGTGCAAGATGGACAAGTAGCTACACAAAGGCTAGCCCTGTAAACTGACGAGGGCCCTAGCAAAAGTTTGGGGAATGTTGGCCCACCAATCCTTCAGTTGGTCTCTCTCCTATGCTAGGGGCACCCCCACTTAGTTTACTAGCCCCTTGACCATGCCATCCACCCAGAGGCTGACTCCATTGAACCCTAAACTAGTAGTCCCGACCACAGATCATCCCTATCCACACCAATGAGGCCTTCGCCGACCATAGCTATAGCATCTATTTTTCACTCTATTGGTATAAGGCTTTAATTTAATACACATATCAATTAATTTAATTTTTTTAATTAAAATGCCGTTAATTTTAATAAGTTCGATGAGCATCTCTTTTAGCAGGGATAGAATGCCCTAGACCTTCTTTAATAAGTCTCGATGGGCATTCTCCTAGCATAGTGGCCTGAGCTTGTTCATTATTAGACAAGCGAGAATGAAAGAGCGAGTGGTTCACACTATTTTTTTTATTCTATTTATTAGTTACAAAAAATATCTATAAACACTAATCACCACGATGCCTAGAATCACAGGGTGCATCATATAGGTCGCCACCAGGTAAAACATTAGATCGTACGTGCTTATGTTTATTTCTTTGCATAGCTTTTCCTAATATATAAGTAACATAATTTTCCTTTCAACAGTTGTGTGATGAGGATGCTCTTATTGATCGGATGTTGATTTAGATCACACTTGTAGTGTCAGGGACCTAGATGTTGTAGCTATTAGAGTAAGTATTGATTTTCCCCAGGTTGGTTGCTTACCTATTACATGATTTATTAGTTTATGTTTGTAATTTCATCCAAATTACGCAGGCCTAGTTTGAGGCTCACCTGGAGGAATGCTAGCCAGATGTGAGGCAAAATGAGATATTTGATGCCATAATTAGATGGAATGGACAAGAATACATGGTCATCTATGGTGCGGGCATACTATGATTGATGATGGTGTAAGCAAAGTTATGCAGAGCTAGCTCTTCCCAGGGCTTATGCCTGTACGAACAAGGAGGTCGATGAACTTATCCAGTCAATTTGCCATGAGATGGACACACAGGTGGTAGATATCCAGGCACAAATGCAGGTGAAGATACATACACAGTTGACTAAGATGGAGATTTGACTATCTTAAAATAGTAGACCCACCGCTGAAGGTCCTGATCTACTGATCGGTACTCAGGTTAATGAGTCAAGATTTTGTATTTAAACTTGATTAAATCTTCATTGATATATTTATGTTTTGTTATTAATCATATACTATTTCATTATAGGCCCCAGACGATGGTAGCAGTTACCAAGCAAGACATGAGTTCGTGAGTGAAGGCATTCATGATTCATTGGACTTGGATGATCGAGAACATGTATCAATTTATTATTATTCATTTACATTTCATGTTTAAGTTTATAATTTTCAATTAATTCAATTATATAGTTCAGTTTATTTTTTAAATTTAAGATTTTAGCTCTATAAATAGATTATTTTTATTTCATTTCTATTTAAATTGGTAGAAAGTTAGAATTTTGAAACTTAGAAAATTAGAAATCTCACAACACAGAAACTTTGAAACTTAAGTAGGTAGGACGTTTGAAAGTTAGAACTTTGAACTTGACACTTAGCCTCTAACAGCACAGACTAATCAAATAGACTCCAATGCTTGTGAAACTCAAGAGGCATGATCAGCAGGCCATTAGTGACTTATGGGATCAAACGGCGTAGGAATCCGATACTTGGGGTCCATGTAATCCTAGAAAATAGATTTAGTTTAAAGCTTTAAAATTAAAACTTAAGAAATAGCCTTTAACTGCCCAAACCAAGAAAACGGGCTCCAAAACCCATCAAAACTTAAGGAGCATGATCTCCAAGCCATTAATGACCTATAGGAACAAGCATCACAGGAATTCGACAGTCGGGATGCCCGTAATCTTAGAAAATAGGTTTAACTTAAAACTTGGAACTTATCCTCTAATGTTACAAACTGAACAAATGGATACTAATACTCGTGAAACTCAAGAGATATGATCTTAAGGCCATTAGCAACTTGTAAGAGCAAACAGTGTAGGAATCCAACACCCAAGGTGCTCATAATCCTAGAAGACTGGTTTAACTTAAACATTTATAGGTAAAACTCAAAAATTAGCCTCTATTGGTCCAAACCAAGAAAACAGGTTCTAAAACCTATGAAACTTTAGGGGCACAATCTCCAGGCTATTAGTAACTTGTAGGAATAATGGCTTAAGAATCTAACACCCAAGGTGCCTATAATTCTAGAAAATAGGTTTAACTTAAAACTTTAAATTTAAAACTTTATACTTGGCCTCTAACTGCTCAAACCAAGCAAACAAGGTCCGATGCCGGTGACACTCGAAAGGCATAATCTCCAAGCCATTAATGACCTGTAGGAATGAACTTTATGAGAATCCAACACCGAGGGTGCCTATAATCTTAGAAAAAGGTTTAATTTTAAACTTAAAACTTAAAACTTGAAACATAGCCTTTAAAGGCCCAAATAGGGTAGACAGGCTCTGATACTCGTGAAACTTGAGGGGCATGATCGTCTGGCTATTAGTGAACTGTAGAAACAAACAACATGAAAATCCAACACCTAGGGTGCCTTAATCCTAGAAAATAATTTTAGCTAAAAATTAGACTCTAACGGTCCAAACCGAGTAAACGGCATCCGAAGATCGTGAAACTCGAGGGGCATGTTTTACAGGCTATTAGTTACATGTTGGAGTAAACACCACAGGAATCTGAGACCCGCGGTGCTCATAATTCTAGAAAATATATTTAACTTAACTTTAAACTTTGAACTTAACACTTAGTGTCTAATGTCCCAAACCTAGAAAACGGGCTCCAATGCTCGTGAAACTTGAAAGGCACGATCTCCTGGACATTAGTGAACTATAAGAACAAACGTTATGGGAATCCACGACCCAGGGTGCTAGTAATAATAGGAAATAAGTTTAACTTAAAACTTTGAACTTCTGTAGTTTAAACTTTCTTACCTAATTTTATTTACTTATATTAACAATTCTGTTGACTAATAATATTTATTTTTATTTCAGGTTTGATTGATTGGTACTAAAGTAGACATCACCTTTTCTTGTTTTACTTTCCTTTTTTTTGTCTTTTGAAATTGTATTAGACTCCTTAATTGGAATTCAAAAAATTTTTATTTTTTTTTTGTGTGTATGATTTTAACATTAGTATTTAGTTTTATAAAATTTTACGATACAAGTATAGGCACAGAATAAAAAGAATTGAAAAAAAAAATATTATTAGTGACTGTCTTAAGCCATCTCTAAAACTAAAATAAAAAAATAAAACGACTATTAGTGACAGCCAGAAGCCTAAATGTAGTCACTAATAATTTAAAAAAGTATTCATGCTCCAGACGGCTGGTGGTCGCTAACGAGATCTCTACTACCTAGTGACCACACGCGGCGATCGATAATAGTTAAATAGGCTTATTCGTGTGTTTGTTAATGGAATTTGTGTTTTCAGGAATAGTGTTCATTAATAACGATGGAATTTTTGTTTTTCGGATCGTGGGCTAAAGAAATTAATGTCGTAGAAAATTTAATTAAAAAATTAATATTACAATTTCTTTTCTATAGCTTCAATTCCTTGTTTTTAACTTTGGAAGTTAGGTAAGAAATGTGTTATTCATTTGTTTTCCTTCCCCGGAAAGGGGGTAAAATTACACGTTCGTGAATTATAGATATAGTATTGGTAGTAATGAAAACAATATGTAAATTTGATTTCATCCAATTCCCACACCAGTGTAGTATAGCTACATTTTACTTAATAGTTAGCAAGTTCTTTTGCAAGTTTTTAACTTTTTACTTATGCTTGGTAAATGTGAATAGAAAAGAATGGAATAAAATGAAATAAGAGTTGAGAATGGAATGCGGGTAGAAATTAAACGGAATGCTTATTCCATTCTTTTATTTCGTTGGTAACAAAAAAATAATAGAAACAAAATAGAAATTCAAATTTTTACAATTTGATTACACATTTTAAATATTATCAGATAAAATGAAATATAATAAAAATTATAACAATAATTTCTTAAAAACTATGAAGATAAATTTTATTTTCAGATCACGAATATAAGTTAAAAAAAGGCACATGGGTAAAACATTCATTTTATAGCTCAAATTCGGATTCTGGAAAAATTTTCTTAACTACTAAGGGGCATCTTAATAAATATTTTTTGGTCTTTTGGAAACCAAAAATACGAATTTGGCCCAACAAAGGTCTAAGGGTAAAATAGTTATTTGATTGATTGAATTAAAATCAGGATAAAATTTGTTTAACTACTAAGAAATATATCAATGGATTTTTTACTCTTTTGGACAGCTTATAATGCGAATCTGGACAAAAAACAGATCCAGGGGTAAAATAATTATTTTACAGTTAGAGTTCGGATTGAACTGAATTTTTTTTTAATTATCGAGGGATACATTGATAAATATTTTTTTATCCTTTTGAGAATCTTAAAATGTAAATTTGGACAACAATGAACCTAAGAGTAAAATAGTCATTTTATTATCTTAGTTTGAATCAAACCAAAATTTGTTTAGCTATTAAAAAATATATCAATAAATACTTTTATTAACCTTTTTGGAACCCCGAAATATAAATTTGTGCAAAAGATGAACCTAGGGGTAAAATTTTCATTTTATAGTGTAAGTTCAAATTCTAGTTCGAAAATAAGATCAAGAGATAAAATAGTTATTTTACAAATCAAGAGAGTGATTGAGAGAAAGTTGTGACTGCAAAGCCCTTGCTTGTTTTTATTTTATTTTATTTTTATTTTAGATTAAATATTGATTGCAATGGAATGGTTATTCCATCACTTAAATTGTGCAAAGCATATTTTCACTTTATTTGGGAATAGCTATTCCTGAGGAATAGTATTCTAATTTAAGTTTTTGATTCCAAAAATAAGAATAAGTTCATTCCATTCTCACATATCAAACATAGCTTTAATGCATTAGGTTTCTTCAATCATGTAAAAGGCACCATGTAATAACATTTTTATACTTATTTTAGTTAAAGACGTGAGTAGTTATGTTAAAGAAAGGAAGTGGTATAATATTAATTTGATAAAAAATCACACTAAAATGTTCGAAATGTTTCATTAAATAACTAACAATTGGTTCAAAAATAATAATATTTTATCAAATGCTAAAAAAAAAGATTAATTATTGAATTTTGATAAAAATCTTTAACTTCTGATAAAAAAATCTTTAAATTTTCTAAAGTTCTGTTAGCACATGAGAATAGAAGTCTTCAATACATTGAAGAACATTTTAGAGGTCTATCGATGGAATGGTTGAGGAATATAATATATTCATTAAGGTGCTCTCTCTAGACCTACCTACTTACTATACCCTTCTTAATTTTTTTCTCACAATTCTCACATCAAAAAGAGGATTTTACTTTTAGATCATGGAAAGTTGGAAGCTATATATTTATTTGTTTGCAAAAGTGCGAAATTCAACCAAAGTGCCTCTGTTCAACAAGAGTAGCATTCCACAACTGAGAATTTCAAGAATGATCCACATTACAAGGGTTACCACTTAAGTTTGTAATTTCATAATTCATGTAGTAGACCAAAAATTAAATTTTTTTAGAAATGTTTAATATTTTTGATAAAAAATTTAGATATCCAAATAGTGATTTTAGTTTGCTAACAAAAATTTGACTTTTTTGTTTCAATATTTTTTATATAACTTTTTATTGAAATTTAATTTCTTATAAATTCTTTTTTATTTTTAGATAAATTGTTTAACATTCATTAAAATAAATTATAAAAATATGAAAGTGAACCTAGCTCTGTGTTCGAGTGAGAAGGCCTAGTTCTTGTGATTGATTAGCGCCTTATGCTTGGGAAGCTAATAGTTTTTGTTTCTTAACTTTGTGAGAGGGAGCCTTACGCATAGTGACAATGTTCATGTTTATTTGATGCAGTCCTAAAGGTTTGGGATTTATGTAAGTGATGCAATCTATGCATTGTGATATATCATAGGCATACTTGGGTGAGATGAAAATGTTGGAATGTATGCGCTGAGTCATTTATTAGATGATACATTGATTTCATTTTAATAAGGAATCTTTATTTAGTTTATTGAAGGTTTCTTTGTTTTGTTTGGATGCATGTATTTCATATGATGAATGCAATCCTTGATTGATTAAGGAACTTGATTCATGTGTATAGAAGTGTTTCATACTCAGGAGTTATAAGTATTAATCAATCTAGATTTGTTCGTAGTGGGGCTAATTACAGCTAAGCCAACACCTCGTTATTTTGAGGAGCTATTGCATAAAACTAGGGAACATACACTATCAAGAAGGAATCCACAATCTCATTTGAGATAGGGATTTTATCCATATCAAGAATATTAAGACCACTAAATCCGGATCCAATCATCTTAATAATATGTTCTTGAGATGATGACTAACACAAGATGATTACAATAATAATTTTTAGAATATGGAGAGGGATATCAATTAGAATTGGATAGTTTTTTAATTTTAATTGTCTCGATATCTGGTGAGGGGTTTACCTATAGAACTAAAGGGTGAACAAGGTATTTTATGAGATTATTTAGTAGACTGGGACTAGAGTTCACTTACACCTTTTTATGGAATAAGGTATAATTATTAGGGGATGTATTCGTAATTATGAATTAATTATAGGTGTTTCCTAATTAGACAACTTAAATTTAATTTTACCTAGGTCCCTACTCTTACATGTATAAAAGGATAGTTTTTTCAGTTGTCCACACAACCTTAGACATCAAAAAAGTTCTGAGAGTATCCCAATAAGAAAAAAGGGTAGAAGCCTTGGGAGTCCTAAGCGTTAGGAAGCTAAAGGTTAGTTCGAATCAAGAAATATCAAGAGATTAGTTTTGATTATTATTTTTAATTCGTTTTTGTTTTTTCAAATACAATGATATAAAAGTTTATATTATTTCATGTTGATCGATCCAAAATTTTTTTGAAAACCTATCAAGCTAAGTTCTTGATTCCAACAGAAAGTTTATGTATTTTTAGCATTCATTCCTATAATATTTGATAATTTTTTCTATCAAACACAACAAAAATCTTATTAAATAAAAATATCTAATATTCAGTGCAAAGTTAGCTCTATGATGTGTTTTTTTAACTAAATTTCTAGAAAATTTTCTAATACAGCAATGAGAAACATTTTTTTACATCCCAACTACATTGTTTAAAATTCATTAAATAATTAACAATCAAAATCCTATCTGTTAATACTGTTACTCTTACACATTTATATTATTTACCCAGTTAAGAGCTTTCAAAGAAGCCAACGTCTCTACCATCAATGCTAAAAAAGCATTAATTACTTCTGCATTTACTGTCAAAACGATACTTCTGTTATCTTTCATTATCCATGCTGCAGCTGCTCATTCATTCCTCACCCTCCTTGCCCTGTCAACTATAATGACGACCTCATAGAGAATCTTTAGACTTATTTCTTGATTTATGAATAACCCTGTTTTTTTATCATTGCTCATTCCATTTTTAATTTATCCTTGGCTCATCTTCATTGAATCACCTGCATCAAAACTAATAGCAACATTTGAAGCATTATAAACGTTAGTAGCTCTCAAAATAATAGCCAACTGGATCAACATACTGAAAATCTTCGTCAATTTCCATAAGCCCTCTAAGCATTAGACAAATTATTTTATATATCCACTCCATTATCAACCCTAAGTTTTCCCTTTAAACCAACCATCAAAGTACAAAAATTAGTTGCCTAAACGGAGAAATCTCCATTCTTTGTCCATCCCATAACCATTCATTTCCATAATTACCAAACGGAAAATAGATTTTTTGAATATCTTCAACTATCTGTTTTGGAAAGAAACATTTTAGTGGAGGAACCTTCAGTATTTTCATTCAAAATTATAAAAATGCGCCACCTTACGATAAAAACCCCTCACTTGATTATTCCCTGACATATATAGATTTCCAACCCTAGAATCCACTGTCATTTAAAAGCATCAATATCCAAATTAGATCTATCTTTATAACATAAACCTTCAATAATAAATATCTTCACCACAATATACTCTTCTAATCCCAAGATACCCCATTCCCTTCCTTTGCACATAAAAAAATCCTTCCCCGTACAATACTTAGCTATGAAGAATCTTGAAATCAACAACTCAAGATTTTTCAAAATTTTCAATCACACCCCAAAATTCACAACCCCTAGCACGTGGGGACTAATCCCACAAATACACATCAAACCATATCAAATATAACTTAACTAGAGCAGAAGTGAATTAAAATAAACTAATATTCAATTCTCGAATATTCAAAGCATTTTAAAAATGACCTAAAAAGGACTACATAACCGTGCCACAACTATGGGCCCAAATCAATACTGTATTACATTATAATAAAAAATGTTGGAATGCAAACTAAAATAGATCATCCAGCTATAATAGTCCAAGATGGCTAACTAACCCACCGGTCCATCTTGAGCATGAACCCCTACATTACCAACTGGAGTAGGGGTGAGCACTAAATTTCATGTGTGCTCATAAAGCGTTTATAAGATATAATTCCTTAATTATGCAAAGCAATCAACATTTAGTTAATATAAATAAAGTTAAAATCTTATAATTTCTAAAATTTCCATAATTAATCATATTGTCCTAATTAAATAGTTACTTAGCTATGATCCTGTAGTCTCATACTAAAATAAATCACATCACATCACATCATTCACATTACCACACATTAATATTGTACTTTGAGTCAGATATTTTGCAAAGTTAGTCTATGCCCATAGAACTAAACCTAAAATAAATCCCCAAGCCTAATTCACGATATACAGCTAGTCCACAATCCTAAATGTACTCATCAAATTCCAAGTCTTAAGTTGTTGGGTACAATTGGTCCCGCAGTCCTAAATATATACATCAAATTCCCAGACCTCCGTTGTGGGGTACAGTTGGCCTCACAATCCCAAATGTACGCATCTTGCCTTAGTAGGTGAATCGGTCCCACAGTCCTGATAATAATACACGCTAATACAAGCCGTATATACGTTTTGCAGGTTTCTAACTTATAGGTAATGTTAAACTACCCTATGTAGGTTTCAGGGATTTTGACCCTTGGGCTCTAGAATCCATCTTTTAGTACCTTTAATGACCCAAATAGCCTAATAATCAAATCTCAATTAATTTCTTTAATTAACAGCATGACATACACAAGAGTTCTTCCTAATAAGGTTCTTGTGTTCATCCTTTAAATTAATAAGTCTTAAAAAGTAAGTTCTCCCAGGACTAAGTTTCATGTTGCCCGTCTCATGCAAGTAGGTAAACAAATTCTCATTAAATTTAATTAATAATTTTCTAATTTAATGGAATATGCCCTTTAAATAATTAGATTCACATAACCTTAATCCAAGACTGTTAAAATGCATGTAAATTCACAATTTAAATTATCTTCCTAAAACAATGTTATAAACATATTTGCTAAGTTGGTATTTGATTTAATTTTTTGTTTTTTGTTTTATGTGTTAAAAGTCTCAAAACAAGAAAATAGAAAATACTCTATCTTCTTTGTTTTAAGATTTTATTTGCTTTTTTGGATTGAAAACACTTAAAACTATTTTTTATCATTTTTTATTTCATGTGTAAACTCATTTTTCTGTTTTCTAAAATAAATTTTAAAAACATAAGTGACCAAGTGTGTTTGAGCTGTTTTTCCTATTTTCAAAAGTGCAAATTGGGAAATGAACTCATAACAAAAAGTAAAAAACAAAAATAGAAAGCAGAAAATAGAAAAATAAACCAAATGAAGCCTAAGTTATCCAATTTTAAGTAAAATAATTCCAACCCATTGTTAAATAAATTCTAAGCTAATATAGACTTCCCCAACATATATATATTACCACATAACCAATCCAAGAAATAAATAAAATAATAATAATATTATTATTTATCATAATTTAAGATTTAATTCTATTCAGGCGGCCTTTTCATATTTTACCTATGTGTCTGTATCGACTCAATATCTATCATTTATTTATCCACATTAAACAAGATTTTAATTATTTTATTCATATATATATAATTCAAAAAAATGCACATGTCATTAATGTTTTATCCATATTTCAAGTAACAAATTTTATCCATATTTCAAGTGTTAATGAACATGTCATCAATAAAACATGACACAAGAGACTCCTTTCGTTGAATTAAAGGAAAAATTAACTGTATATATTATATACATTAGGAATTACAAAGAATAAATAACCTGTCATGTTTTTTAAATATTATGATAAACCAAAGTCTTCATATCAAACCACTTTGTGTCTTATATCTCAATTAGCAAAGTTTGATTATGTTGATGTTTAGATAACCTAGGAAATCCTTACCCATGTGAGGGAACGTGGAAAATCCCAAGATCACGGCTATAGTGTATATAATTAATACAAGAAGATTTTACGGATCTATTCTATGAGAATAAGATCATACCTTCGAGATCTCTCTTGTTTGATCTTGACAGATCCAATGGTCAAAGCTTTCAATGACTTCAACTTGACTACTCGATCTTAACCTTCAGCCTTCTGCCGTATTCCCGAAAATACCTTTCTTCTCTCTTACAAGATGGTAGGATCTCTCGGTAGTCTCTTGGGTTTTTTTAGTTTTCTTCT